>VKOC01024557.1:0-10016 GCA_009364415.1 Spea multiplicata | reverse complement strand
ACATGTGCAAATGGGCCAAGAACAATTCGAACAAATTTGTGGGTTCACTTTTGGCCCATTTATTTTCGGGGAACGAATTTCGGTTTTGGCTGAATTTTTAATGCCCACATGCACTTTCACTGACTCTTTCACACTCTTATTCTTGTTCACTATCTTATGCTCTTTAAATGATTCCCTACCTTCTCTGCTGACTACTTTGGCTTCTGCTATCTTCGTCCGAAACTCCAAAGACATAACCCCTCATGCGCCGCCTATACTGCCCAAAGTTCAAGTTATGCCAAAATGATGGCGCTTTCAGTGATATCCTCTCCAAGTAAATTCTGTAAATTTGCAATTCGTACAAATCTGCATGAACAAGTCTATTTTCCATACATTACTTCCAAAATCATAATGCTGATCATAATTATAGCCACTCCTGTCTCACCCCCCCCCTTTGTCAGTATGCATGGGTTAATGCCCTCTGGGTGACCCCGTGTACTGTAAGGGCATTAGGGGAGGGTTCGCTCAATGGCGGGAATATTCCTGCCAGTAAAAAAGCGGGAAATGTTTCTATATAAAGGGGCAGTTTTTGGGACAGCTTATTCTCTACAGCAAGGACTACAGAGCGTGATTACCTGCTGTGTGAAGACTCCCGCCCACCCTGTTAAATATTTTCAAGGAGGTTCATGAGCTGAAGGGTCCCTTATAAGTGCCAGGTGAGAAAACCCATGAGGGGTTAATATCTGGATCTTGGTTAGATGCTAGAGTTAAGTTGGTTTATGGTGACTACAGTAGGTGATATGCGTAAACCCGACCCGCTGGGTTGAAGAATGACCAGCGGTATCTGGTGGGTGGTTGCTGTGGATAACCTTTGTTTACAAAGTTTAGGAGCATTGGGGGACCCTACAGCATGGTTATGTGGATTTTGACAATAAAGTACGTTGCAGCGTTTAGGTAAATGAATGCCGCGGCCATTTCAAAATCCATGCTGGACTGGTGTCATTTTTTTGTATGTGTGCTTTCTAGTTAGATCAAACTCTTTCACCGCATTATATAGGCAGTGCAAGGGTCATATAAAGCACACATTTCTGGATACCCCCTGACAAAACATCTTTGCATCCACCTTGAAAGAAAAAAAAAAAGTCTCCAGATATTGTTTTGTTTCAAGCTAGGGGCTAGTACCATAGAGGGAATTGGTCAGGCGAATGAATCAGGATCTCTGCGGTTTGAAGAGCAGGCTTTCAATGGTTTTGGTGGTATGGTCGTAGGTGGATCCTCAGCATGGAGGCATGCTAGGGATTGGGAGGCAGTTGCTAGGTCTAGGGGAAGGTGAATACAGTGTTAGCTCGCTTCTTGAGAAAGCTACAGGAGGTAGTGGTGCGGAATTGTAAGCTGGAGAAGATGGTGCCAGGTTATTTCTGTCTAAATGTGGTGCATCTGTTGTTGGTTTTGATATCTTGAATTTGGGATTTCAGGAAGGGATTGCATGTGTGTTTGTGTTGGGTGGGGGGTGCCCAGCCAGCTTAAGAGGCCATGGGCTGGCCTCATGAAGGGGCTGGTAAAAGTAAGGTGGTGGGTGGAATCATTGTTGATAAGTTTACTGCAAATGATTTACTTATTTATCTGTTTCCCCATACATTTTAAACTGTGACAAAATTTTACCCATTACATGTTGTCGATTGTGTTTATTTTAGTCGGTAGGTAAGATCATTAAGCCCACAAATTGATAATGTAACAGTCATGCTTTTCTGGATATCCTTATATTTATATATATATAATATATATATAATATATATATATATATATATATAATATATATATTCCAAAAAATAGTGTATATATATATATATATTATAACATACTATGCTTAAGCAATATATAACCTAGAATAAATAAAGATTATTTAGCCAATTAAAGTATGATATCTTATGTTTATAATATGATGGAGCATTATTAAATTACTATAATATAACTTAAGCCAAAAAAAATATTTTCCAGTTAAGAAAGCTAAACATGCTAATTAAGGTTTCTTTTAATAGTGAGAAGCTATATGCATCAGGAGTTTTTTTTACATGTCCTTTAAGTTGCTGTGTAGTTCAAAGAA
Organism: Spea multiplicata; assembly: GCA_009364415.1. Classification (NCBI taxonomy): domain Eukaryota; kingdom Metazoa; phylum Chordata; class Amphibia; order Anura; family Pelobatidae; genus Spea; species Spea multiplicata. The sequence goes on along the minus strand of VKOC01024557.1, from coordinate 7,933 downwards.
GAACTGTAATCAGTTTCAACCTCTAAAAAATTATACGAGAGAACAAATTGAAAAAAGGCAGACAAGGACGGCTAGTAGGATGTTTTATACAAGATGTAATTTACTGAGTGATATGCAAATTAAAAAGAAGTACGGAAAAATATCAAATATTTTACTCAGCTCTTGATGTATTGAGGAGAATTGTTCCTAAGTAATTTTCAAATCCACTTTAAGGTTATTATTGTTACATCCTGACAATTTCAGGTTCATAGGCTGTTAGGTTTAAAGTAGAATAATGTCTGGATGAATGTCATCTTGAAGGCTGGTATAATGGCCTGGCGTAACTGAAATGATAAATAAATGCGCTTGCTTGTAAGAAGTCAATATAGCTATAGAAAGGATTTTTTACCAAATAGCTGAAAAGCAGGCAACAGCTAGGTCAATTAGGATAAGACTGTTTTAAGATCAGGGCAAATGGAGATAAAACCCATTTTTTAATGTAATGCTATGAGAGCATTTTGATACTTAAACCAAAATCGGGATGGAAGGGAGAAAAATAGATTTGTTTTGTTGTCAAGAGTTTGAACAAATCTCTAGTAGACTTGCAATGTACTACATAATGTATTTAATGCTGCAATATGGTACTTTTAATGAAACACAGTTTTTTCACATTTACAGAAATTAAAAATTTGGACTAATTGTTTGGTTTGTTTTTGGCACATTTGTTCTTGAACAACAAATTCTGCTTCCTGCCTGTTGATTTTGGACAAAGATCGGGGGCATTTTAGAGTCAGAAATTAAATTTGTTGTCCGATGCCCAGAGTTTCCAGTACAGTTCACACAAGGCTACCTTATGGCAAAATGGCAGTGCTAACTTTGCTGGGAGGCCATGACTGTGAAGATGCAGACTAAGAAAGAAGAGAGAACAACAAGAAAATGAAGAACAAGAATATGTGAGACAAAAAGCCGAAGTGGTTGGCAAAGAAGTTAGGGAAGACATTCAGAGTATGAGAGAAAATGGAACTGAAATGCCTGTAAATTTTGGCTGAAAAATTGGAGTTTTTTGCTTATTTTTTGTCCATTTTACTGTGGGTCTGGCCTTGTTTTCAGAGAAATTTCACAAAATGAGCAATTCGTACAAATTCGAGTGCATAAGTCTATATATATATATATATATATATATATATATATATATATATAATATATATATATATATATTAAATATTTTTCCTCCTGGAATTGCATCAGAATAATCACACCGGTGTTCAGATCAAATACCCACATAGAAGCTTTTGCAAAATGGTTTACATATGTACAATATGTTGACAAGATTTCACCTTCAACCTGAATATGTATGGAAATGTATGGAAAGTTATTCTGAACTAAGCAATACATGGTGTATATGGGCAAACGCACATTTGTTCAGAACTAGAGTGTCAATGAGACTCTGGATTCCTCAATCTGTGATTACCAAGACCATTTCATTTAAAATGCCCTTGAATTCAAGAATAATATATTGATATATATATGATAACAGGATATAATGGCAAATAATATTTACAAAACATAGTTGTGTATTCAAGAATAATATATTGACATATATGATAACAGGATATAATAGCAAATGCTATTTACAAAAAACATAGTAGAGTATTCCTAAAATCAGCATCCCTATCCTCCAGTACATAAACAAAAATTAAACCTTATGGCCAAATATTTTACAAGCTTAAAAATAGCGTCTCTTATGAATAGTAAACTTTAGCCTCTCTAGTTGTTGTTCTATATAAATCAATATTACTATAAAAGGATTTTATCCATTACTGCTCCTTAGTATTAATGACAGACAGGCCAAGGGTAGGTAACCTCTCGTACTGTTTGCAAAGTCTATGGACTACAGTGTAAAAGTCTATTTTTAAAATAATTTATTTCCATTAGTTTGTTATCAGAAATTACGCTGAGCACTTTGCTCTTTTTTATTTTAATAATGATAAGCATTGGTTCATTGTCAATATGATTTTGCTAATGTTATTTACCCCCCTTACATTATTGATATCATCCACATGATCTTAAAGCTCTTGCAGAAGACTGTTGTATTATGATCTATTTTAAATGTATTTGTATTGGAAATTGCATAATAAGTCATCAATCACTCACTGTGCCTTTTAAATAAATTACCTCTTAGGTAGTTGTTTTGCTTACATAGAGAATACATATTTGTAAATGCTCTCATAAGTACTTGTATTTCTTGTATATTGAAATACTTGATCAAATTCTATATTAGGTAGGTGTCATATAATGTTTAATACTTATTGAATATTCCTTGTTGAATAAATGTTATATTAAAGAAAGGAGTATAAAGTAAATGCAAAATGTCATTAAAGAATTATTTCAAATATGTGTTTGGATATTCAATAGTATAAAGAGTCATCTTACTATTGTTTTTCTTTATTTCTAAGTGTTAAATTCTGCAGAGTAGGTGAAACAAACCCTTTAACAAGCTTGATGTATTCACCTAAAAATAATTGATTTTAGAAGCAGATAATATATTTATCAATACAATCCTGCTGTCAGTCTGTACTTATGTACGGATATATTATTTATTCCATAAATAATAGAGTATTTAGATATTTAGTATGTGCAGTCATAGAGATGCCACTAGTGCAGTATATTGGAGAATCAGGTGACATTACCTACTTCTAGATATAAACTAGATATACATTCTAGATATAGAATCAAGCCAGACAGCCGGTTGGAGACCACCCGGCCCAAAGTACACTGTGCTTCTAGGAATTGCACATCATTTTCAGCCAATGTTGTTATGATAAAACACTTTTAGTAATAGTAAGCTAATAGTGCTAGGATGTATTCACTTGAATGCAATGAGCAGCAACCGTGAAACTCAGCAATATTTAATAAACAATGGAAATAATATTATTATAAATTATTTTAGTGCTATATTTTAGCAACAACAAAACAAACCTTATCTTTAATTAAAAGTAGGGTGGGTCTTAATTCTCCTGGAAATCCAGCCATATTTATATGTTTCCTTTATCCTTCAAGCAGATTTAATTCTTTCTTTTAACATACTGTTTTATTAAAAGCTTCAGGTACAAAACAAAAGCTTAGAATACAGATATTGTTTTACTTAACCGCACTACCGATCGTAAACAAAGCAGACATGGGAGCACTATACTGAGCTAATATATTCTACCTTATAATAATCAGATTGCCAGTATAATTTTATTGTTGTTTTGTCAGTTGCAAATAAAGCATTGCCTTTGTTTATTATCCAATGTAGAGCAATCATAATTCTTCATCTCAAAAGCAATCAATATTTATATTTCAGTAGCCATGCTCAAAGATTCTATCAACACCCTTCACAGTCCTTAATCAGATCAATATGTCAAAATATATTAATATGGAATGCTGGTAGTTAAAGCCAAAGGCACATGATAAAAGCTGCTCTATTTGCTATAAAGACGTACGTAAAGTTTGGATCAATATAAACATAAAAAAATATATATATATATATGTATATTATTTTATTATACCGGTATATATACACCAATCAGCCATAACATGACCACTGACAGGTGAAGTGAATAACACTGAAAATCTTGTTATCATGGCACCTATCAGTTGGTGGGATGTATTAGGCAGCAAGGGAACATTTTGTCCTCACGGTTGATGTGTTAGAAGCAGGAAAATTGCTGAAAAAGTTAATACTGCTTCTTATAGAACACACAGTGCATCGCATTTTGCTGCATATGGGGCTACGTAACACAAGGAAAGTCAGGGAGCCTATGCTAACCCCTGTCCACTGCCAAAAGTGCCTACAATGGGCACGTGAGCACAGAGCAATGGAAGAAGGAAACCTGGTCTGATGAATCATGTCTTCTTTATATCACGTGGATGGCCATGTGCGTGTGAGTCGCTTACCTGGAGAACATATGGCACCAGGATGCATCCATGGAGGCCCCTCTTCGCAACTTACAGGACTTAAAGGACCTGCTGCTAACATCTTGCTGCCAGGTCTAGTGAAGTCCATGTCTTCGTGGGTCAGGGCTGTTTTAGCAGCGAAATGGGAACCTACACAATATTAGGCACAAAAGGGGGGTCAACAACAAAGCAGCATGGGTGTCAGTGCAACAGATGTCCTGGTATGTGTGTTTGGGTGTATGTGTGGCAGATCCTGCCCTGGTGCGTGGGTTTGAGTGTCGGTGTGTGCCAGAGCCTGTCTGTCGCATACGTGACACTGTCCTAGTGTGTGTTTTTGGGTGTCAGTGTTGCAGAGCCTGTCCTGGTGTATGTGTGTTTGGGTGTCAGTGTGGCAGAGCCTGTCCTGGTTTGTGTGTGTCTCCGGACTCTAGTAAGCAGGTCGGGGGATGGCAGAGACTCAGTTTGTACCCTACAATGTATCATTACCAGGAGACAGGTAAAATGAAACAATGAAAGTTCTGTATTGAACTAAGCCAACAAGACAGGTAAATAGAAGATAGGAATGGTTTTGACTGGCAATATGGCAGGCAAGCCGGATCAGAACCAGAAAGACCAGTTAATGCCAAATTGGAATCCAGGAGCTGCGTCAGAACAAGCCTGAACAGCACGTGCATTAAAAGAGTTAAATCAGAAACCAAGGAATGAAGTCAAAAGCAAGCCGGGTCAAAACGGGTAGGCAGATAAACTGCAACGCAAAGGCCTGGAATGTAGGAATCATCAGGTATTTAAGGGTGAGGACTGCACCCAGGTAAGCAGATGCATCTGGTAAGGTCATTAGCATATAGGGTAATGACTGTTCAGACAGGTGAACAGACATTACAGTAAACAAATACAGTGTCCTGGTTGACAAAGAGGAATCCTGGTACTGTGTGTGTTTGGGTGTCGATGTGGCAGAGCCTGTCCTGGTGTGTGTGTTTGGGTGTTGGTGTGGCAGAGCCTGTCCTGGTGTGTCTGTTTGCTTATCTGTTTCCTGACATTTTATTTACTATAGGAATAAATTGAACTATAGATTTAATTGAGATAAAACACCCTCCTGAATTTGTCACTTCAGAGGACAAAACTTTCTAGGCCCAGAAATCAGTGAGTGTAAATGTAAATGTATTGTGTTATTTACTCTATTTCAATCTGCATATCTTATTAAAAAGGATTAGTCACACTAAATTTTGGCTTCAGGCATCCCATGTATGATGACTTTTTTAAGTTTACTGATGTACTCCCAATCCCTTTACATAAGATTATATCCTATACTATTTGCCTAGCACTGATGTCATCTTTATCCAGTACACATGAATAATGGGGAGTTAGGATTCTGCCTATTCTGTCTATTTTGTTTATTTGCATAACTCCCACCCAAAACCTCAGCACCAGGCACATGATGCTATTAATCTGGCCCAGAACTGTTATGGTCCTTCTATATGTTATTGGCGAATCAGTACCTGCAGTAATAGAAATTGATAACTAAGCTCAGATCTCATTTGGGGGTCAGTTGTATTATTCTGGGTTTCATGATTTGAATGGCATTAATTAAACATTAAATCTAAGGATCTGAAGTCAGACTTTTCTCAAGGGATCGCCTAAGGCCAAAATGTGGACACAATTTATGTTTGTACTGTAATACAAAACACTAAGTGTGCACATTTTGCCCATGGGATGCAAATTGGCATTATAAAGCAATCCAAAAGTATAAAAACCATTTCAGTGTGGATGTCAGAACCTTATTTCCCCCATCTACAGCCATCATTATGAAAATAGGTACTATGTGTACACAGAAGTACTATGTGTGATGAAAGCTGGAAAACTATTCAATGATGAACCAACTGATTCAAGGCTTTGAAATATAATTTAGGCGTTACCCAGTTTTCTGTTTGGCCTGTTTTATGTTTTCAAAGGTTTAATAAATTTGCTAAAAAATAATTCAGTTCCTCTGTATATTGTTACTTTGAACTCTATTTATTGAGCTAAAAACTATCATTTTCATAACTATAATTTTCAACTATTAATGAGAAAAACACACATAATGTAAAATGAAGCTGGAAAATATTCAAAATGCAGCAATAAAGAAATAATTCAATCAAATATATAATTAGTGTAATGAAATTATGTTCATAATGAGCTATAATAATTCATCAAGAGATGGCAGTATATTTTAAGTGTAATGCTGGTACATAGTGATTATCATAGATTATTATACATATATGTTGATTGTACAAAACCAGCACATCTGGAATATTGTCTCATACAGTTTCTTTTCAGTTATTGCATTTTTATTATTATTTTGCCCAAAACGTATTTGATCATATAACAACATTTGTTTTTTTTGTTTTTTACATATTACTAATGACTATGGTAAAATTTCACACAAATGAAAAAAAAATACACAATGTAAAAAAATAAGGAAATTCTAATATGCACCATGTAATTAGAAAAAGAATGCTCTCTTTGGTCCCCAGTCATTATTTTCAGGATTTTCTAATCATTAATACATTGTTTTATGGTGACTGTAAAGGGAAACAAGGGGTCTACCAGGACATGACATAACACACTAGCCAGGATACAAGAGAACTCACTTTATTGGGAGTGGGCATAGTTTATATAGTCACTTTGCAAGGGAAGGGAAAATTGACATATACAGGAAACAGGAAAGGATTAACATAATAAACACATAACACAATGGCAACCGATTATGCAGACAACCGTCTCCAGACTAATCTCATCACACATACAACAAAAGAGCATACAACTGGCATAAAAACAGGGGTCGCAGCAGTGATCCAGGTCAGAAGGGCCCTTTCTAAACTATCTGAACCGGCACGAGGAGACAGGAACGTATCAGGGTCATGTTACATCCCGTAATCCCATAGTGGAACTGAGGCTGCTCGCATATTGCGCAAGCAGCCAGAGAGAAAGCTGCAGGAGAGGTGAGACTTAAGCAGGGAAGGGTGGATATGTGTATATGTGTTTGCATTTATGTATGTATGTGAGCATGATTATGTAACTGTGTGTGTGAGAGAGTATTGATATGCAATTGTGTGTTTGTGAGCATGGATGTGTAATTGTGTATGTGAGCATGGATATGTAATTGTGTGTGAGCATGAATGTGTAATTGTGTGTGAGCATGAATGTGTAATTGTGTGTGTGTAAGAATAACTTGCATTCTTTATTCTATATATATATATATTCACATTAGGTATTAATGAAACATGAGTGACATGAACATGTGTTTAAACCTACGTAATGGTTACCTCTGTAAGCTATGACATTGCCATGAAAGGAAAACCCTTCAAATAGACTATTTTAGAAAAAGGGTATAAAGGACATACAAAAAGAGACCTCGACCTCTGCGACTACTCACACTCTCCTCCGTCATTCCCAAGAAGAAGAACCTACAGTACTCAGGTACATAATAAAGGTCATCTGTCATCAATTGGTATTGTATGTATATATGCTTTATATAATAAATAAGTAGACATAGAAGCTGTGGCCTTGATGGCTCTTTGGTCATGGAAAAGTTTAGATATTTAAGAGAAACAAATATCTATCAGTGTGTGTATGTATGTTTACGTGTATGTGCCAGAGTGTATACTGGAGGGGGCAAGGGGCAAAGAAGGCACAGACAAGTTGATTGGGGGCAATGATGGCACAGACCAGCTCTTAATGTTGGGGAGCCCTGGGGCAATTTTCACACCAGGGCCCTGTGGTTTCTAGGTACGTTCCTGGAGGATACACATCAGAGGTAAAGGGATTTGGAAAGTAACAATGAAATATAGAGTAGAGGGTGAGTCAATTTAAATACACATAGCAATGAAAGCAAGAGAGGGGAAATACAAAATATTACAATTTAACCCCTGTAAGTCAATGTACAATTGTAGTCCAGATAATTTTCGTAAAATGGGGGCCCAGCATCCATTACATAGATCTTTTCACAAACAAATTTAACATTTTAATGTTTTTACCC
>VKOC01024551.1:0-10606 GCA_009364415.1 Spea multiplicata | reverse complement strand
TTATTTTGTGCAAAAATAGGAGTTTGGAACAATTAAATTGTCTATCCTACCGAGCAGGAAGAGTTCAGGTCAAACTTCACAACAGTAGGGATAAATCCATTTCAAGATCTACTGCATCCAATTCTAGAAACCAGGTCGACCACTGCATGACCAGAATGGCAGAATCTCATGATTCGACTGAATATCAGAGAGATGCTGCAGTCTGCTGGATTCCCGCACAAGGCTAGCCCGGGCAAGAATAATATGCCTGTTTGTGTACTGTACAGGTGAGACTACTACAGCATTCACCATAATTGGCTTTGCCAATAGTCCATGAACAGAATCCAGTGCAGTAAGTGACTGAGACATTATATTTTTGGAGTCCCTAAGGGAAGGACAAGTGGCTCAGAACTTATACCTTCCAGTGCCTTGAATGTCAATTTACTCAATCATTCCCTAACAGAAACCCCATTAGTTCTCTTCCTCTACTTTTCACAGAAGCCTAATTTAGGAACTAATACATGAATGGGGGAGTGAATGGGGGAACCTCCCTCTGGCTAATAGGGATTCCTGATGGGTTCTTTATTTTTATATTGTTTTATTGGTAGGGGGTGGAAAGAAGGGTGTCATATTACTGGAATTGTGCTGAAAACCACCCAAGCTGAAACCCAGGTTCAAGTCAGGTTCAGCTCAGCTTTATGTAAATAGCTGAATTACATCAGGAGCAGGTATAACTCTGTTACCCAAGTAACAACTCAGACTTTTTTATAGCAGGAAAAGGGTTAGAAGGCTAGATGGGTTAAGTGGAAATAAATGCTATGTTTCTATGTTAAGTGAATGTGTCTAATGTGTCCTCTGTGGTTAACTATACTGGTTCGTTTTACCGGATGTGTTAATAAAAATGCAGGATTATGTGCAAATAACTTCCCTTGGTATATCTGGTGCAAGCGCATTTTTTATGTTAATTATATGCCGTTATTCTTTGTTCCTTCACCCTAACCAAATATTTCATAAAAGCAAAGTTGTGGTTATGATTCCTTTTATTACTTTCACCATTGGCACCTCTCATAGTCTGCATTTTTTCTTTCAAAATACAAATGCTTTTTTTTCCATTCTTTGTAAGAAAAGCAACTTGCGTATTAGCCCAGTATGGGAAGCTGTTGCTTTTGGATCTGAGATCTACGATCCGCCATCATCTGGGGATACGTTTTGATTTGTTTGTTTGTTTGTTTGTTTAATGGACATTCCTAAATCCTCCTAGAATATCACAACAAAAAGAGTGGTATGAGCTGGGTGGAAATTGGAACTTGATTGTATGTTAAGTCGCTATGCATTGCCCTGATTGGATTTTTGCAGGGCCCTCCTCATCTTTTGTTATGTTATATACTAGGTACTTGTTTTGTCCCATCTACCCTTCTGTACAGTGTTGCAGAATTTGATGGCGATATGTAAAGCAATACATATTAATAGCTAAAAACACAAATGACATAAGGGAGGTCAGCAGTGGTCGTATACTTGTTTGAAAAAGAGCAGGAATCAAGTCAGATCATACATGTATAGTAATTAGGCAACCATGGTAAAACCCCACAAAAAGTGGGAGACACCAAATTGGATCCAGACATGGGGTGGAAGACAGGCTTAGAGCATAACATAGTAGATGCGGTTCATAGTATTCATGACCACAGTCAATTTTTTTCTTGGGCACCTAGATTTCATGGAGGGGGGGGCTGAGAAAGCATAGCTCTAGTTCATGGCTCAGACTTCTGCACTGATGCCAAGCCAGGCATTGGACTCGAGTCGGGCTCCAGGGCTATACATGGTACCAAATCGCATCCAGCTGGCTAGTTTTTAAAATGTTTCTACGATAACTGCTAATAGGATCCGTGTTTACCTAGCAGTGCCATAGAAATGCAGTGTAATACCTGCTGCATTTCATATAGTGCAAAATATGAAATGAAAAATAATCTTGCTTAACAGCTAACAGTAACATCACTACTGAGTGTGTAAAATAACCCTGGAAAAGTGTGCCTGTTATTAAAATTCTGTCACATCTTTCAGCCAAAGCTTCAGCCCAGCAATATGATCCCAGTACTCGACATATGTATATAATTATAACTTGCATCATGTGACCTTTCAGCATTCTGAGACTTCTCTATAACTTTTTTAGGATTTATCATGAATGTTTATACAAGGCAGAATATGCTGCCTGTCCCGCTGAAATCCTAGCACAAAGCTGTAAGGAGTCTACAATTGTAGACAGAATTTAAATGAAAGTCACATAGTTCATGCCCATGGAGCTTTAGTATATGCGGTGGCCAGACAAAGACATTCATCAACTTTTGTACTCTTTGTGGCTAACAGGTTTTAATTAAGTTCTTTATAAAAATCAGGACAAATTTCAATTCACACTACTTGCTTTAATGCAACTTAGCAACCGTGTTATCAAGTGTTAGTATACTCATAAACAGCAAAAGAGTGGGGGAGGTAGAAAGCAGAAATCATTTTCTAATTGATCTTAGTTTGGACTTAAGTTGACAACCTTAAAATAGTTGCATTATTCTTATTATTATGAGATTGGTGTGTGCATAATAAGGTATGATTTGCATGGGTGGGTGAGTGAGGGTGGTGTGGCTGAAAGTGGTATATGTGGTAAGTGAATTGTTTCTGCACTTATTTTTCTTCTCAATTCCGGCTGCATCATTCTGGTCACTTGGAGTACTTCTGCAAAAGGGCTTGCACCACAGGGACAGCCTCTCCACCATTCCTCCTATAGAGGTTGTCCCCATGTTGTGTGCAAAGGCTCCTCCCTATTCCCGAAGCACTCCAGGAGGCCAGGCTAATGGAGCAGAAGAAGACCAAGAAAACAGACAGAAGTGGCTGGTGGAGAAGGTAGAGGAACATTATGAAAGAGAGTAAGTGAGTGAACGACTACAAATTTCACATCCAAATGGAAAATCCCCCAGAATTTTGTCTGAACGAAAGGGGAGGAAACTAAATTTGTTGTCTAAACCAAATGGACCAAAAATGAAACTAAAAATGTCTTGAATTGGTTTTGGCCCATGTGCACAAGTCTAATATACACTACACACACACTATACACATGCAGAACGCACACAGACACACACACCGTTTCCTTCACATTTCACAATGTGATCAGACCTTTACAGGAAATAGTTCTTTAATCATGTAAAATATTACTTTGTTCATAATTATTGAGACCCATCTGGTCTTAATATGCAAGCATATTATTTAAGAATTTGATTTAAGTCCATAAAATATAAAGACCCATTCAGGTGGTCATATGTTTGAACCAATGGTGAGTGGTGGAGATGAAATAGGAGAAGAGAGCTTTGTGTCTACTTAAGCCCCAGATTTCCAATACAAACAACGGAGTACGGTAGAAGAGTGGTTCTCTCATGGCAAAAAGAGTCAACCTTGACATAAAAACAAAATAATAATAAGCCAAACATTAGACCAGAGAATCAAAAGACTCACTTTTACCTTTGTACTACATATATATATATAGTTTAAATATAATAAATAATTCACAAAATGGCTTTCCAGTACCATGTTAATAGAACTGTTTAAGCATCAAGTTAGACACTCTCTATTAATTCTTTAATTCTGGAATTCTTTCAAAGGGATTTATTTACTATAGTGCGAGATTGAAGGAGCGTTTAAAGTTGTTTACACTTAAAGCCATCACTAATTATTAGAAAAGGGCAACACTGCCAAGGTTCCTGGCTACTGCAAAGTAGAGGTGACTTTAAAGAATGCTTTTCATTATAGATATGCATTACACAGAACTAGCCAAGCTCTTAACTTACCTATGAACATAGCATAGTGACATCATTGAATTGGCATAGTTAGCTATGATGCGGGAGAAGTATACGTCAACATTGTACTTTTGTACCCATTTTTGACAAAAATCTCCTATTCTAAATTTTGTGCATCCAACGTACACATACCAATTTAGTAAACTGTTTACAAGTAAAGCAAAATGAAAAAGGAGACCTTGAATCCACAAATGATCCATCACCTTGACAACCACAGATTATTTCCAACACTGTACACCCACATGTTCTTTCATTGTTATGAATTTCTATAAAGCTTGTGCATTATGGGTAGTAATGCAGTGACATGAGTCTTACAGAAATAAACATTCCATGTAAATATATCAAATATCCTTAATATTACTGGGTGTGTCATCTATCACCAACATGGTTTTGCAGGTGTCACCCTGGGCTGAGGTGGCTGTAGACATTTTGGGGCCCTTAACAACAACAAAAAAAAGAAAAATAATGGTCCCATCTTTAACATAAGTAATTAAAAATAATAATGTAAGGAACACAGCATTTATAGTTACAAAGTTTAAAAAAGTATAAATGACACCAAGATAACTTTGTAAGAAATCTGTCTTACACTTGTAAAGATCTCCCATCAACCTCTAATGATCATACCTTAAGGACTGGACTGCCCGTCAGTGGGTGGTCCCACTGATGTCGGTGGACGGGACTGTTGAGGTCGAAGGCGTTCCCACTGATGTCAGTGGGTGTTCCTGCTGATGTCGCAGGAAACACCCCCATTTAAAGAGGAAATGGGTGGGGGGTAAGGCGTGCCAAGACCCTGCTTCCACGACCTGGATGATTTGGGTGTTGAACTGAAGAAATGGCACTTCTCCCAGAGTTCTCCAGATCAAACCCGGAGAGTTCCTAGGTATGCTAATTACCTTTTTGACCAATTAGAACCCAAAGCAGCAGTTTATATGCTATTGCCTTGCTACACACTCTCCCAAGTGTCCCAGTTTAGATACTTTTAATGTTTAAGAAGTATATTGCTAAGTTTGAGTAAGGATTGAAAAAGGTCTGTGGCTGAAAGTTGCAACTCGCCTACTTACTGATCAGCAAACTCCCACTTTGATGAACAAACCTTAGAGAGACACCTAGCTGTGCAAGTTATCATTCCCTCTTTAGGTAAAGGGATTTAACAAAGCACAAGAGGGAAGTATATTTGAAAGGAGGAGAAATGATAGAAAAAGAGGTCATAATCTAAAACTAGAGGTCAGAGGCTTAGATTTAAAGACATTTTATTTTACTGAAAAGGTGGTAGATAAGTGGAACAGCTTCCTAGAAGAAATAAGAGGTTAACACAGCAATGGTATGTACTACCCAGAATCCACTCTACGCCTTAGGCAGGGATCTAGAGATCTTCAAAGGAGGTCCCAGTGAGTGTTTTTAGCTTTACCTATATGCCAGAAACTGGGACATCACTTTAAAGTTTACCTTAATCGCCATAGCATATAAATGTCTAAATGCTGTGTTGAAACTTTCTAAACGTTCAGTGACAATTTTTTTAAAAAACAATTCACAATAACTGTCATAAGAGTATACAAAATAGCCAATTTTGGAAGAGGCAGATGTTTTTTCTATTTTAAAAGCTTGACACAACATATAAAAAAGTTTTTCTAATACGTTTTAAACAAGTGAGTGTTCTGCTGTAAATTGGCTGCCTTAGCCTTGAGCAGAAAAGAAAATTCTTGCACGGCACATACAAACACAATAAAAGATACCTCATTTTTGTAAAATACTTGCTTTCTTGCATAGTGTTTATGTCTGCCAATACAGAACATCATAACCTAAGCACAAACATATGCGATTGGATTGGCAGAGCTCACTTCCCAAAGAAAAGAGAACACTAATGAAAAATGCAGTCCATGGGTCTATTATTACATTTATGCATTTATATATGAGCTCAGAGTTCTCTTTGTCAGAAGGAAAGTGTTCTATCTGAAGAGGAGACCTCTGCGGTCCTGGAAGCTTATGCAATATTACATCTCTTTCTATGTTAGTATCAACTTTAACAAATGACTCTACTTTCTCCTTGGCTAATACAGCTATATCAATTTCTCTTTTTTTTAATGAAATTTGGAGTCAGGAATGCCCTTTAATCACCAGAGTTTTGCTAAACATTATCCATGCAAAATTTTGCTCGGTCGTTACCTATATTTTATTTTGGAGGGTTTCTGTGTGATTTTTTGCCCATTCATCCAGTAGAGAATTTGTGAGGTCAAGCACTGAAGCACTGAATCACAATCTCCCTTCCAGTTCATCCCAAAGGTGTTCTATGGGGTTGGAAGCATAGCATTGTCCAAAATGTCTTGGTATGCTGGAGCAGTAAGATTTCCCTTCGCTGGGAGTAGGATGCCTAGCCCAGCCCCTGAAAAACAGCACCATGCCATTATCCCTCCTCCACCAAACTGTATAGTATAGTTGGTACAGTGCAGACAGCTAACGTTCTCCTGGCATCCACCAAACCCAGACTCGCCCATCAGACTGCCAACAGAGAACCGTGATTTCTCCCTCCACAGAACGCATTTCCCCTGCTCCAGAGTCCAGTGACGGCGTGCTTTACACCACTCAATCCGATGCTTGGCATTGTACTTGGTGATGTGAGGCTTGTATGCAGCTGCTCGGCCATGGAAACCCATTCCATGAAGCTTCTGCCACACAGTTTTTGCAGAAGTGGAAGTTTGGAACTCTTCAGCTATGGAAGAGTCACCTCAGCACTAGGTGACTCTGCTCTGTTACTTTATGTGGTCTTCCATGTCGTGGCTGAGTTTCTGCTGTGCCTAAACGCTTCCACTTTCCAATAATATTGCTTACAGTTGACTGGAATATCTAGCAATGAAGAAATGTCATGAACTAACTTCCTGCTAAGGTGGCATCCTATCACAGCACCACACTTAAATTCACTGAGCTTCAGAACGACCCATTTTTATTCACAAATGTTTGTAAATGCAGACTGCATGGCTAGGTGCTTGATTTTATACACCTGTGGCAATGGGTCTGATTAAAGCACCCAAATTCAATAATAAAGAGGTGTGTCCCAATACTTTTGGCCATATAGTGTGTTTTCTGCTTTTAGTAGAGGCATCTGGGGGAGGGCTTAAATGGAATAGATGTCTCATTTTCTAAATAATAGTAACTAAATAATGTATATAGCAACTTGCATGTAGTACAATACACTGGATGCAATGCAAAATGGACTCCAATATACATTTATAATTTATAATTTGGTTGGAAAATTGGAATGAAAACTAGCCCTTTTTGGCAATTAAGGCAACATAATTTAGAATTGAAGCCTTAAGCAAATACTACTACAACCATGTAGTGGAAAACTGGGAAATTACATTTCAGTAAAATGATTAATACAATATTATATACTGCTGTTTTATTGCAAAAAATATGCAACAGATGTAAGCTGACGACATACAATGCAACATAATGCAAAGTAGAACTATTTGACTAGCTAATTGACTTATTATTTCATGTAAGTCATGGGTTGGCATGCTTAATTGCCAACTTGGTAAATATAATATTTTTGGTCAGTAATAGTAAATCCCCTTTGAACAATTTTGATTCGGTCTACATTTCTGATGGATAATACCAACAACATAAAATACGTAATACAAAAATTGAATGAGGCCAAAATGGTAAATAAAATGGGATAATTTAAGTTGGACACCAAGCCATAGTGTATTAGTTATAACATTACTTTCTAAACTTGGCACCAGAATAACTTTTTACACATAGCCTTTTCTATAAAACCTGTGTCCTGTGTATACCTTGGAAAGGCGGGTAGGCACGACCAAATACTACCCCCTCTGCCCAGAAAAAGAAGAAACAGACCCCAAGACACAGGGAAACAGAGCTTTACCTGGGGAGTCTGTGTCAAACACAGAGGGTTCCCGGGTATGATCATGTGGTATAGTAATAAAGCGCTGCTCATCTACTGCCCTACTCCTAGGTCTGGTCCAAAATGTGTTATTGCCTCAAAATAATGAAAGGGAAAAGTTTGACATGATTAAAAATATTTTTGGGATATATATCATTATAAACATATTATTTTCTGCAAAAGAAGTGGATTGTCAGTGTCTTTTGCAAAATTCAATCTTCAATGTGATGTCGTTCTTATGTATTGTGCATAAGCAATAACCTGTTATCCAAGAAATCCAGGTTTTTTCAGCATTACATTACAATTAGAGCAGATTCTGTAATGATATGCAAGAAAACGCAGTTTACTGCTTTTGAGACGCAAATGGTTAAATGTCAACAGAACAACCGGAAGGTTTCAGCGATACAATTTAAAATAATAAAATAAAACAAACGGGGAGATTCATAAATAAATAATTCACCAAATCTAGCAGCATTCATGTACCCTGCTTGATAACCTTTAAATAACAAAACCAGCAAGGAGGAAAGAAGGGTCTTTCATGTGACTATGTCCTGCTGATCATATCGTTACCCTGATCATCACACGCAGTACTTTTTAGATTTAATAACTAGGGTACTGTTTGGTGACCACCCACCCCCACCTCTCTTTTTATCTTGTTCCAGATGGGAGTGTGAACAGCAGGTCATGCAATCAGAAAAATGGCCATGCACATTTTTGTTCTTCATTATATTCTTGTAGATTTGGTTATTTGCCATTAACCTCAGAACTTTGGGACGAAATTCTCAAGCAGTAGTTTAGAGGGACTCTAATGAAAATGTGTTTTGTAGCTTTAAGTGTGGTGACGTCTTGTAGATCAGTGGTATACCATATGGGGCAGGTTTATCCGCTTTATTAGCTTTATTGATCAGGAATCAAGCAGTGTACAAAGCCTACCACCCTGCTGTTTCACCCTTAAGGAAGCACCACTTTTGTCTAAAATGACATCTAAAGAAGCTGCAGTGCCACATGACCAGCATATACAATAATGTAGGTAAGCATTGCCCATAACCTAGTTTTATCCAATCAATTTTGTGGATGCTGCCATTGTTGTAAGTCATATGATATTTTGGGCGACTTTCCTTGATTAAAAGCCACACTGAGCTGAAAATATATCAATGCTAATGAAGTCTGTTGAAGACTTTAATTAGTCACAGAGTCAGGCTGCTTGATAAATACTATTGTTTGTCTAGTAGATTGACCTAAAGTAGAACATTATATTGCAAAAAAATGGAGCTGTTCTTTTTTAAAAAAAATCACAAAATGTTAAAACCTTTATTTCTCTGATAGTAGTATTAACAACATTTGTGGGGGTTCCCCTTTCAGTAGGATAATGATTGCATGATGATGGTCGTTTAATCCAATAGTTGAACACTAAAGCTGACAACATAGCCAATAAACAAAATAACAAATACATGGGGAGTAGATTAAGACCCTAATTAGACCTCAATTGCCAATCTTGCAGTGGACAGCTATAAATATCTGCCCCACATTGATGTTCAGGTGATTTGATGCAGGCAGTGCACAGAGGATCTTTCCTGATGCTATTCACAAAAGTAGCACCATGAGCCAATTGTAATGGAATCAGGTCTTAAGACACTAAAAGGACCCAAAATATGTTCACATTTATGATCCCATTCCAAAACCATTGACATTTATATTGACTTGGTCCCACTTTAAGGCTATAACAGCCACCACTCTTCTGGGAAAACATTCTATGAGATTTTGTGAGTCTGTGGGAATTTGTAGCCATTCAGCCAGAAGAGCATTTGTGAGGACAATGTCATGTTTCCCAGGGAGGCAGAGCCCCTGTTGTGAGATGTTGGATTGTCAGGCAAAGGAATGTACCCCTTGAGATCAAAATTTAGTTTTTCGCCCTTCCACAGGTTTCCCCCAAGCTTGACCCCTTGGATTTGAGCGACTGTGGACTTATAGATGATTTATCTGGCCCCTCAGGATGCACTACAACCCAGACAGTGTGGAACGCTGGCAGGCAACCCATGTTCAGTGATGGAGATATATGGAGTGTCAGGAATCAGGCCAACAATTGGTGCAGGCAGCAATCAGGCAAAAACTGGAAAAAACCGAGGTCGGTATTGCAGAAGCCAGGAACATCAATTTTAGCATGAGATCTAAATCGTGAACCATTGTTACTAGCACCTACAACACACAAGGACAATGGGGATAAGAGGGAGCAGCCTTATATAGGACTGGATATAGGACTGGAAAATCACAGTTGAGGTAATAACACAGATCAGCATTTCTTGTGGCCACAGTCCAGCAGGAAGCACTACCACAGGAATAGTAGTAACAAAAGACCTCATGTGCAAGGTGCAGAACCTGAAACAAAATGCTGTTGGTTCAATTCTAGGCAACCCCCTTCCAAGAGTGTCATAGCCAGTTGTCTAAATATATTTTACATGGACTAAGGCAAAAACATAGCCTGCAATAGGGTCCTTACAGCCAGACACTACTGTTGGACAAAAAGGCCTGGCTCTCAATTGGCATTCCAATTCATTCATTAGTGCAGGCCACACCACACCAAACTTATCAAACCATGTGTTTATTGATCTTGCACAATTATCTTACCACTACCCTCACTGCAACTTAGGGGCCTAGTCCAAAACCAGCTCCAGTCCATTATACCTCCTCCGCCAAATTTTACAGTAGGCATTATGCATTCCTGTAGGTGGCGTTCACCTGGCATCTGGAAAACCCCAATTCATCCAACAGATTTCCACATAGTGAAGTGGGATTCATCACTCCGGAGAACAAATTTCCAATGATTTACACCACCCCAGCCAACACTTGGCAAAGCGATCTTTGGCTTGTGTGCAGCTTCTCGGCCATGGAATCA
>VKOC01024548.1:0-20539 GCA_009364415.1 Spea multiplicata | reverse complement strand
GGAGAAGGGAGTGAGAAGGGGTAGATAGGGGAGAAGGGAGGGAGAAGGGTAGATAGGGCAGAAGGGAGTGAGAAGGGGTAGATAGGGCAATCATACTCCTATCATGCCAAGTCTGCGAGTACATCCTGGAATCTGGATATGCCTGGGCATGATAGGAATGTGATTGCTGTTCCGGCGCTCAGCTGTGAAGCGCGCACCACGGGAAGACGGACGCCTCCCGCTCCCACTGCAGGACTCAACAAGGTAAGTAAGGGGAAGGGGCAGAGGGGGGATCAGTGAGAAGAGGGGGGGCAGTGAGAAGGGGCAGAGGTGGTAGATAGTGATACAGGGAGATTGATACTGAGAAAGGGGAGTTTTGTTACAAGTTTTTATTCCTTTTTTGGGATGGAGGGGCGCCAGAGGAGTAGTCCGCACAGGGCGCCAGAACACCTAAGGCCGGCTCTGAATGTGATTGGCTTTTTGAGCAATTGCATGTACAGAAATATTTCCTATTCTCTGTTGCAGGTCTGTCTGGGTCTTAGCCACAACTGCTGACAGTAGCAGAGGATGTAATAATACATTCTCAGTTTTAAACCCTTAATCACAAAGCCCCTCAAAATGCATTGTTTTCAATGGGTTTAGGCACTGCTGAAATGTATTTGTGAGAATATAATATTATGACCTCTATCCTTAAGGTTTGTCACATAGTCAAAAAAATATCTACACCCCCTGGAAGTACATTTAAATAATTATAATTAAAAAAAAATCAAGAAAGGGAGGTTGGCAAAAACCCCATTCCCCAACCTGTGTGTGGTGGGATTGGTGAGTTTAAATGTTATGGTATGGAATCAAGCCTGTTGTCAACCTCCAAACCATTCCTGGTTGGAATGGATGGGTTAGTATTATAAAGTTGTGACTTTAGGTAGGTGGTTAAAATAATGGAAATTACTATTCAAAAAGTATAGTTTATTTTTGGTTCTGTGATGGTGTGTGCCTCTGTAAAGTACTCACATTCGGACATGAGTCCATAATGACAGAGACTTCTAACTTCTTAATAAACAACAAATAAAAGTAGTTTTTTAACTTAATGCATGCATGTAGCCAAGGTCAATGCCAACGAGAGATTTTGCCTTTCCCAAAATGGTGGTGCCCACTTAAAAATAAACAAATTCTCAAGAGCTTTCCCTGAAGGTTGAATACAGGTACTGTATTCAACCATGCAGATCAATGAAGCCCAGCGTACTAATCACAATGTGATTAGTAGAATAAAAAAAAAAGAAATAAAAATAGTTTATAATATATATATATATATATATATATATATAATATATATATTATATATAAATGTGGTAACATGTAAAAAATAATTCCTTAAATATGGACATTTTAAATGCCCATGGGGTGTCTACTTAAAAAAATGTATGATTGGATGTGGCAAATCGAATTAGCCTGGTTCAAAGATGTCTTAAAAATAGGACATGTGTATAGATGTCGAAATTCCAAAAAATTCACACCTCTCCTATGTGGCTTTTTACCCCCCAAACAGCCCTACAAACCCAAGTATGGGTGGTGTCACTCAGGAGAGGTTGATGAACACATATCAGGGTGTTGTTTGACAATGACATATTTCAAGAGCTGGGTTTGGGTGTTAATGTGTTGATCTATACCTGCTATGCTTTATCCATACATTATTTATGTATATCTTAAAATATAAGGTTTGTATGTCTTTTTCAGTTGAGCTATACATGCAAGTGCTGTTTTATGTGTTGTTTATTTGATCTATACCTATTTTTTGGTGCGGGAGCGGAGGGAATTCTTGCATGCTAGGGAGCGTGGAGCGGGACCCAAGGAAATGCTTTACATTTTTTCAATATAAAATGTATTGGCAACATTGTAATACTGATATATATATTGACAGCAGGGGCTAATATTAAAATATATCGACAGCAGGATCTAAAATGTGTATATATATATATATATATATATATATATATAATATATATATATATTGGCAGCAGGGGATAATGTTAATATATATTTGCAGCAGGGTCTAATAAAAATATATATCGGCAGCAGGGGCTAATATTAGCCTCTTCAGTCCCAGGGGGTACCTCAAAGCCTGGAGCAATTTTGCCTTTTTTGCCGGTTCAGTGATTATTCTCCTTTCCTGCTAATAGTGTACCAAAGTAAACTATATATTGTTTTTTCAAGGAGAGATAGAGTTTTCTTTTGATACCATAGTTAAGATAATTAACTGAAAATTATGGGATGTAAGGGTTTTTTTCCCTATCATCTTTTTTATATATTTTTTATTTTTTTATTTTTTGTATTTTTTTTGTATTTCTTTTTTTTAGATGTACTGTTATCAGTGCAGTATGGTTAGATGTCCTCTTAGGGACCTCTTGAACATGTTATTATTTATTGTATTATTTTAGAGAATTTTTTATTTTTTTTAAATCACTACTTTTTCTTTGTTTCTCTTTTCAGCATGGGAGAAGAGTGAGTAACATGGTTGCTCACTCTCCTCCCTGTGATCCCCCTGCACCGATCACACTGTGATCTCTATGCAAGCCCCCACAGACTTGCATCGGCGGGGTACATCCATAGGGGACTGAAGGTCTTTACTTCAAAGAGATAAGTACGTATTATATAGTTAAAAATGCATGTCTATCTCATATATATATATATATATGAGATATATACACACACCTGTGTATGTGATCTCATGAGCTTCATAGTGTGTCCCTGAATGGCAGAAATAAAATGTGGTCACCCTAGTGTTGGGTTGCTTCTCAGCCAAGGGAGCAGGCTCAGTTACAATTTTGCCTAAGAACACAGCCATGAGTAAAGAATGGTACCAACACATCCTTCAAGAGCCACATGTCGATCCTTCTTTTCAAGACCTCTGCAATCCGCACTGGCATGCTGTCAATTAACTTCTGGGCCACAAATATTGACTCTTTGCATAAACTTAATGTAAAGCCTTTGGCACTTATGAAATGCTTGTAATTATACTTCAGTACACCGTAGTAACATCTGACAAAAATATCTAAGAACACTGAAGCAGCAAAGCTGGTGACATTCTCTTTTTTTTATTCAGATTCGATTCACAACATGCAGAACATCACAATATGGAGGAACTGTCAGGAACTGGGTCCATACAGACTACTGTAATGACCCAGAGTGCCCAAAGATGGAGTTCAGGAGTCCAGGATGCAGAAGCGGAGCCACAGGACCTGCACTCTCCAGGATGTTAAGCACCTAGGGTTGTGTAGACTACATACCAAGGCCCTGACATAGCAGCTGATGTTGTCCAGAACAAAGCAGAACTTGGTGATATCCTGCAGGCACCCTGGAGCAAGCATGAGACATAACACTAAAATCATGTGCACAATGCTGCAGGCTGGGAGTATGGACTTAGCAGAGTAACAGCTGAAACATAGCGAGCAAGGGGGACAGAGCGAGCAAGGGACAGGCAGTGGGAGACCAAGCAAGAAACATAGCCAGAGAAGACATACTTGATACAGGACACAACAAAGGACAGATAGCAAGGCAAGGAACACAGGGGATGGAGTAAGGAGCCGAGATCCTCAGACGCTTCTCCTTTAAGCAAGGATAGAAAATCTTAACTGGGACATGGGAAGAGGAGAGAGGGACCAAGATCCTCAGATGATTCAGGGAATAGAGGGCAAAGGCACATAAGAGACATACAAACATGAATAGAGGAACTAGCCTAGGACTATGTGATAACAATTGGAGATGCCGTCACATAGTATGCTTAGCCCACCACTATGCCAAAGTACTCCAATATTACAGTGGGTCCTAGCACTAAACCCTACCTACTGGACAACTAAAGCTGAAACTGAACATTGAATCTATACACAGAACAGAGAAGGACATACCTTTAGACTGCAGACTTAGACAAACATAACAAACGGGTGGGGCACCCCTTATAAAGGAAACAGGAGCTGAAGCAAAGAGCAGAACTGGAATCAAGGAATCAGAAGCACAGAACAGAGCACAAGGAAATCCAGGGACGGATTGTAACGAAAAAGGGAAAACCAGAGATATGCAGCTCCGGAGCCTAGATGGAGCATGACATCAACAGTCGAGCAGGAGTACAAAACATAATAGAAACATAATGGAGATAAGTGCAAATGTTATAGCAATAGCAATTAACATTACCCCAGACAGAGGCAATAAAAGTCGCATAGCTCCATGAATGAGAATATCCCTGCAATGATGGAGACACTCAGTGTCAGATACTTCATGGGTTTAATGTCTTAAAAGTGAGAAACGGACATGAAATGCGTGAGGTAGATTGTGTTATAAATTGTGCGTGAATGGGACATGCCTGTAGTATAGCATGAGAATACAAATAAAAGCACAATGTGACCTTGGGAAAGGTGCGTGTAATATGTATTTTGAAGTTTGACCTGGGCGAACCAGCAGGGTGAGGTGAAAACCAGATCTGAGGATTTTTTCAACATTTTGTCAAAACGACAAACTCAGTGTGTGAAAAGCGCTTAAAACACAACCAAAAGAAAAAGGTAACCATATATGAAAATAAAACAAAATAGCATGTATTCTGGTCATGAGCAAAAGCGACAGTAAAGTATTCCACTGCATCAGAGATCTGGGTTACGTGATTCAGTCAAGTGGGTATAGAAATAAAAACATGCAACATGCGTTTCCACAGTCATATACACTTCGCAGGCTCCTGTCTCGGTACCAGTCAGGCGCAGCTGCTCAGAGCACCAAATCACAAGCAAAGTAGCCAGACTCGGCAAACTCAGTCATTCAATGACTCAATTAAGTAAATGTGGGTTGTTGACCCACGGGGACCACACCTTCAAATATTGGTTGGGAGTATGTGATGACCAATGCGACATCTTTTCTAAGATTCTGTGTCTTTCTAAGGTCGTCAGAACCTCTGACATAGTCAGGGGCATTATGTTTTCCAACATTTTTTAGCTATACATAGTTTGGCAGCGAGATAAAAGTGTATGAATAATTTCCGCATGGGGTGGGGGGGTCCAGGAACATATGTAGCAGTGCAATTTCAGGGACAGGCTCCAATTTGAGATGGAAAATAGACTGTATGATGGAAAATTATTATTATTATTATTTTTTTTTTTTTTAATTCACCGTTTATTAAAAGACAGTTGAGACCACAGATGAAAAATAGATGACATACCGAAAGTAGTGTTACAATGGTCATCATAAGACATACGATGGGATTGGTATACACTGTATCCAAAACATGGATCAGAAAATAAAAAAACAACAAACGGCAGTGGTACAGTACAGTACAGTGGTACGTCTAGATCCATAAAAAGCACAATATGTAAACGTAATACAGTATCATAACAGCCCTTAGTGGATATCCCGTACAGAGCATGACATAAAGTCACAGAGTGGCATGAAAATAAAACGGGAATTGAGCAGAAGAATGAATACATTGTAAATTGCAAAACAACCAAAAAGGAGAACCCAACAATGGACGACTGACACTCCTCCAAAGATAAGCAGGCAATAGGGAATCAAAAGGTATACAGGCATAGCAGTGCACAAGAGACCATAGGACCACAGAGAATATACAGAGATCCAGAGACCTTGCATGGGTCAAGGACCAGAGGGTCACCGGAAAATCCCTCAAAACCCTATGGAAGGAGGGGGACGTCAAAAATTCCCTCCAAGGGAGACATTTAAGTCCGTTCTTGTGACTGGCGCCCCTAGAGGATGAGACCAGGCCTTCCATCTGACAAATGAAATTGACCCTAGATAACCAGGCTGAAATAGGGGAAGATATTGGTTGCTTCCAGAAACGCGGAATAATCGCATTGGCAGCGTTAATTAAGTGAATGGAGAGTGACCTCTTATAGGACCCCAGACTCGATGTAGTATGATGGAGAAGCATAACCCTCAGGGGACATTAGGAAGTCGGGATCCCCCAGTTCTTTAATAACCGCAGATACGGCAGACCAAAGAGGTTGCACCAAAGGACAGTCCCACCACAAGTGTAGATAGGAGCCTGAATCAGCACCACACCTCCAGCAGCAAGGAGAAACCTGAGGGAGAAAGCGGTGTAGTTCCGCAGGGACCTTATACCACCGCGTGAGCAGTTTATAGGCGGTTTATAGGCATGAGCAGTTTATAGTCGGGGGGACTCTAGCCAAATCAGACATGGGGCGGAGCGCCCCAGCTTTGTGTAGATGCTCAATCCTCAGAACACTCACCCCCTCAGGCATGAAGTGTTGCATAGCACCTTCCACCAAGCCAGGTGGGAAAGCAGGATTGGAGGAGACAGGGAACAGCGGGCTAGCAGACCCTATCCAACCCAATTTAAGGAGATATTTCTTGATATACTGCTGGTTGGTACAACAGTTGGGTGCCTAGGAAGGAAAAGCGAGGTAAGATATTCATCTTAAGAACTCCTACTCGACTGAACCAAGAAATATGAGGAAAGAACCATCTCCTCAAATCCGCTACGACCGAAGAGAGGAGGGGAGCAAAATTCACCTCCACCAGAATGAAAAGATCAGCGGTTATACGCACCCTCAAATACATTAAGCAGGTGTCAGCCCAACGAAAAGGGTGCAAGGCCTGGATGGAAGCCTTCAACTCAGAAGAAATATGAGACCCGAGGATTCAGTAGTTATACTGGAGAGGGAAAGTAAGGGAAAGTAAGGGGTTCGACACCATACAAAGCAGGTCATCAGCGTATATCGACAATTTGTATTCCGTGCCCGCAACAGAAAGGCCCGATATTTCTGGGTTCGCACGCAGGGCATTAGCAAGAGGCTCTAACATTAAGGTTCAAAAGCAAGGGCGATAGGGGACAGCCTCGTACCCGAACACATGCCTAAGGGGAGGAATACAAGGCCCTCATCTGTTGTATAAAACTGGGGCCGAGCTCCAACCTCTCCAGCACTTTAAATAAAAAAGTCCATGACACCCTATCAAAGGCCTTTTCGGCCTCTAGGGACACTAACAAAAAAGGGATCTGCTGGGATTGCGCATGCGCTAAAAGATTAAGGACCTTAATAGTACCTTAATAGTAGTCTCTTGTCTCCCTCCCGGGAACAAAACCAACCTGATCGTTGTGGATAAATCAGGTATAAGGTATTTTAATCTATTGGCTAGAATTTTTGCTAGGATCTTGAGATCGGTGTTAATCAGTGATATAGGACGGTAGCTACTACAAAGATCCACGTCCTTACCGGGTTTGGGGATGATTGTGATATGGGCCATATTGGACTGGGGGTCCAGAGGGGAACCCGTTGCCAAAGAGTTGAAGAGAGTTACCATATGGGGACCAAGGACCGGAAAAAATTTACAGTAATAAAGGGGGGTAAACCCATCAGGGCCTGGGCATTTACCCTGAGGAAGGGACTTAAGGACCTCCTCAATATCCTCCAAGCTGATAGAAGAATTGAGGTTGTCCCTGTCCTCAGCACAGATCCTGTGACGCAAATATTTATGAAGATAGGAATCCATAAGCGATAAAACTCTGTTCTCAGACTCCGAACCAGGAGACAAGTTATGCAGACCACGATAGTAGTCAGATAAACAAGTAGCTATGTATGGAAAATAATTTTAACCATAGCGGATGCAATAGTGGGCATACCACATGTGGAGCATAGAAATTTGCAGCTCACCCAGAGGAGCTGAGCCACATTGTGTGGGGGGGGGGGTGCATTTTCCTGATCTAACTGGGTGGGGATGTTAGTATGAGCATGGTTGAGATAGGATGCAAGCTTTATGATATGACTCTTCATGAGGAATTCCCAGACCACCCCTAAGTCTGTGGACAAATCTAGTGTAGACTGTGATTCTAGATCTGCCTTTGATCTTTGTAAAATTAATAAGGCACATGGCCTGCGCTTTAGATACATTGAGTTTAGGTATTGATGTAGTAGAGCCGGTAAAGAGCGTTCAGGAGTAGCGATAGAGGCTAGGATGTCGTCAGCAAGTAAGCCGAGTTTACATGTTGTGTTTTGAGTAGGATCTGAACGTATGCATCAGGTGATGGGTTGTCTTGGAAATAATGTGTGAGGAGGGTTTGAATCTATGTCTTGTGTGCGCCAGATAGTAGGAGTTGGGTGGGCAAGTTTGACAGATAGCAAAACGGCAGCATGGTCTGACCAGGAGATTGTCATTTTTCGTAGAGTAAATTTGTCCAAAACAAATGTAGTTTATCTGATGGATGTAAACCATCACCACAAGTCGAATAATTAATAGGAAAGAAGTAAGGCCCTCAAATCAGTTCCCAATTTATGTATATGTTTGTTGTGGGAGAGTGTGTGAGTCGCAGTGTTGTCGAGAGAGGGGTGGAGCGTAGCTTTAAGATTTAAGATGTAAGTGAGACCCATAGGAAAAGGGAAAGGAAAAGGAGTAAATAATATGAAAATAAGCACAAGAAAAAAATGGAAAAGAGCAGCCGAAAGGCACTTAATGACTTAACTGTGAGAGTTAAGTTGGGGGGAAAAAGGCGTCATTTGCGGTTAACTGGAGCTTCAGGTCTTTGTTTGCACTGACCAGATTCTATGAAGCTTCTTCGGTGGGGATGATCCTTTGTGTTGGGTGTCTGTGTGGTGTTGAAGGTGTCATGACATTTAGACCCCGGGAGCAAAGGACGGCGAGACCTTCCTCTGGCGTCGCAATGATGGTGGTGGAACCATTCCTGACCACAAAGAGTCGAACAGGATAAACCAAGCGATAGGCAATACGGTGAGTGCGAAGGAGCTCCATAACTGGAGCAAATTAGTGTCTGCATTGAAGAGTAAGCTGGGAAAGGTCCATAAGAAGTAAGGCATTCTGGAAGCGAGGGGGCAGTTCTGGTTTACCGCGTGCTGCTTGCATTATCTTGTCTTTCACATCGAAGTGGTGAATTCTGGTGAGAACATCACGAGGGAGATTAGTTTTGGCTGTCCTCGGTCGGGAGACCCAATGAATCCAGTCCAAGCATATCTCTGGAACGGCTTCATCCTGAGCAGTGATGTGAAGAGCTTCCGGACAAATTCAGGTAAGGGCTCCTGGGTTATCTCTTCAGGAGACGGATATTGTTCTGACGAGAGTGGTCCTTCAGATCCATGAGGAATTCTACTTCTGATTGTGGCATTACATTGTCGTCTGCCATAGCATGGTGTGCTTCAGCGAACTCCTCCATCCTTCACTCTAGCTGATCCGTACACTGTCTATGTCACGGCGAAGAGAAGTAGCTATGTTTCGTGGATCTTGTTTTAATGTTCTCTTGTCTCCTGTAGGAGAATTTTCATGCTGTGCGCGATAAGTTGTTGAGAATCATTGACTTCTGGTAGGATCTTCGACGGGGAAGGAGAGCTCAATCGGGAGATGGAATAGTGCCCCTGAGAATATGGTTATACAGTTGAGAAATGGCTCCTCTGGCCTTACGAGATAGCTGACAAGCCCTTTCATAAAACATTGATGTGCTTATCGGGTGCTGTGTGAGAAATAATGTAAATAGTGTGAAAGCTGATTAAATCTAAATAGTTCTATCACAGGAACCACATGTGAAGTCAACAACTGTCGGATGGAGAAGGGTTTGTTGTTATGAAGCAAATCTCCTACGGTCACAAGTCCTTTTGCAACCCACCACTGAAATGGGCAAACTCGGTAGCCTGTGTATCCTTATTGGAGGGTTGAAACCTGTATCAAAATCGGTACCATAAGGTAAGTAAATAAGAGAATGTGGGACTGTTGCCACATCACCTACCTCAAGTGTGCAGTGATGCATAGATCCGATTCCAGTTGGACCCACCGTATCATAGAAGGATCAGGAGAGAGAGAGAGAGAGACAGAAGCATTGCCAGTTGAGCTGCGGTATAGTATATTGAAGAAGAGGAGAAGACAACCTGCCGGCTGTCTTCCATCTGTAGGGAACGGATTTAGCAAATCTACTCCTTCAACCCTGCTAAATGAACCTTTCAATGGCCCTCTGGAGGTTGTTTATGTCTACCCTTCGGACTGGTAGTGAGATGGAGTGTAATAGTTAAAGCAGCTTGGTTAGTAGTGTCATTTTTACTGCATATAGTCTCCCCA
Source organism: Spea multiplicata (assembly GCA_009364415.1). Lineage (NCBI taxonomy): Eukaryota > Metazoa > Chordata > Amphibia > Anura > Pelobatidae > Spea > Spea multiplicata. Next base: position 10,495 of record VKOC01024548.1, on the reverse strand, counting down.
ATAAGGACAAATCATAGGAGAACCATGTGGCAGGTCTTGCTTCAGCTTCAAAAATAATCGCGGGTAGATAGCAGTGTACATCTGTTGGAGGGAAGGGGTAATGTTTGTGTAGTAGCTGTCACTTAAAATCAAAACTAAGGGTTAGAAGTTTCTCTGCGGGATGGGGGGAGATTTATGTTCAAAGCTTCACACTTATTAGTATTAATCCTGAGAGTCTCCCAAATCTCCCTAGCAGATGGTGTAGATTAGGCATTGAGGTTAAAGGGGACGTCAGGGACAACAAACTAAGCTTGTAACTATGTTCCTCTACCTGTAAGCACTTAATATGAGAGTGTAGATGGATAGCTTGTGCTAAGGGTTCTATGGCCAATGCGAACAACAGAGGCGATAGTAGGCATCCTTGTCGGGTCCCACCCAGAATGGAAAAAGGGTTTAGGGTGGAATCTGCCTATATTCACAATAGTGGAGGGATGAGTATAGAGGGCTTGCACCCTCCCAGATATGCCTTATACCCCCTATATGCCAATCTGCCTCCCTGATATGCCACTCTGTCCCTATATATGCCTTATACACCTAAATGCCACTCTGCTCCCCCAGATATGCCTTACATCCCCTATTTACCACTCTGCCTCCCAGATATGCCGTATTCCCCCTATTTGCCAATCTACCTGTCACAACCCTGGGTTGCAGAGATCCGTTTATTTTGGTTATTGTTATGAGGTTCCGGTTCTCCCCTTATACCACCAGCATAATCACCTCTTTGTCACACTGCAGCCCGGTTTGCACATACCCTTTTGCCGTAATCCTCTGGAACTGTTTCTCGGCTAGGACCCGAGCACTTGTCCACTGATTTTAACCCCTAATAACCCGGACACCATTGATCCCACCAGGGCGCTCTTTTTGTAGAGTTTTTTTTTTTAATCTTTATTAGGATACAAATGATATTACAAACAAACAAATAAACATTAATTATATAAAATATTCTAGATGTTTGCAGAGTATATTTCAGATTATCCACATCTATAGACAAAAACAAGACTGTAAATTGGAGATAACCGGAAAGACATAAAAAAACAGTGAACAGACAAATGGTTCAGGTAGGTTAAAAGACAGTGCTCCTCCAGTACTGGTCCCTAGATCTGTTAATGAGGTTGGTATGCAGGGAAAAATGGGGTTTTCCACTTTCTTCTACTCCCTGACCTCTAAAGGAGAAAACTTATTTATCCAATTATGCCAATTTATTGGTTTAGCTAATCTTTTGCAATATTTGATTCCAGATTCCATTTTAAGTTGGTAAATCAATTGAATCCGGACCGAGAGCCAGGATGGGGCGATTTTAGATTTCCAATACCTTGCTATGCTTAGTTTAGCTGCAACCAATAAATGGACAGTTATTGCTTTTTGTTCTTTTGTCATGAGAGGAAAATTTAGGTGTAGCAAGAACTTTGCAGGTTCGAAATCCAAATTCACTCCCACTATTTCTCTAAGTTGTGTGGCGATTTCTTGCCAAAAACTTAGTAATTTGTGACAGGACCACCAGATATGAGTAAAGTTACCTTGATCAGCCTCACATCTCCAGCACCTCTCTGAAGCTTGCGGATACATTTTAGCTATTCTAGTGGGGACTAAGTACCATCGATTTAATATTTTATAATGCAGCTCCACTAAGTTGAGACAGTGAACAGATTCTTGAACTGTTTTCAGTGAACTATTCCAGTCTTCCCTAGTGAATGCTGACATTAGGTCCTCATTCCATTTCTCCAGTGCTGGATGTGTCGAATTATGTTTGGCTAAGGTCAACAAAGTCATAGCTGATGACACCGAACATTTTTGTAATTGTAGGCCTAACATTTGTTCTAATTTTTTGATTGATTCAGACATGTTGTTATTTTTGTATTTTAGTAAGAAGCCCTTTAGTCTTAAATACGTAAACAGCTCTTTTTTAGGAATCATGTATGATTGAGTTAGGGCTTCAAACGTTTTGATATTTCTTGTGTCACACATGTCACCGATAGTCTGAATACCATGTCTTTGCCAAGTATTTAAATTAAGACTGTCTTCTAAGTTTGAACAGATTGATAAAGAAAGAGAAGGTAACAAATGGTTTTTGATTCCTATATTTTTCTTAAAACTTTCCCATACTTTAAGAATATCTGAGAGTATAAAACTATTTATATGTCGTTTCCTATAGCATTGTATTGGCCAAAAGAGGTGCAGGAGAGTAGTCTCACCCAAAAGGTCGAGCTCCAGTCCGTACCATCCTTCACTTTCGGACCCTTTCAGTTGTGTAAGTATGGCCTGAGATAATAAAGAGGCTCTTGAGTAATCTTTTATATTTGGTACACCCAATCCGCCCTGGTGGGGTTTAATTGATAGCAATTTTAGTGATAGTCTCGGTTTTTTTCCAAGCCAAATAAAATTATTAAATGAAGATTGTATCATGTTTAACCAGCTATCTGGAATTATGATTGGGATTAATCTCATCAAATAAACCCATTTGGGAAGTATATACGATTTTATAATGTTTATTCTGCCCAGCCATGAAAATTCTAAGTATTTCCATTCCTTAAGATTTTTATTCGTTTGTTTTAATAGGGGTAAAAAATTAGTCTCAACCGTTTTAGAAACATCAGAGCATATTTTAATTCCCAAATAATCTATAGAATTTGATGCCCATTGGAAGCCATAGTTTTTAATAATTTTAGTCTTTGTATGTATGTCAACATTTACTCCAAGGATTATAGATTTATCTTGGTTTAATTTATATCCTGATACCTTGGAGTAATCATTGATGACTCTCATTAATTCATCTATAGAATTAGCCGGGTCTGTAAGGGAAAGAATAATGTCGTCGGCATATAGATTGATTTTTATATGTTGTCGCGAGGTTCTAAAGCCATGGATATTATCATTATGTCGAATCATCGCTGCTAGGGGCTCTAGCGATAGAACATATAAAAGAGGTGATAAAGGGCATCCTTGTCTCGTGCCGTTTGACAAAGTAAACCAGTCTGATCCAAAGCCATTTCCCACTACTCTTGCAGAGGGAGTTGAATACAATGCCATAATGTAGTTTATCATTGTCTCTCTGAAACCAAACTTTTCTAATGTGGCCCTTAGAAAGTCCCAATTAACCCTGTCAAAGGCCTTTTCGGCGTCTAGAGAAAGGGCCAATAGGGGCAATCCTTTCTTTTGAGCAGAGTCAAACAGATCTATTAACCTCCTGATGTTATTGGCTACACTTCTCCCTGGGATGAAACCAATTTGGTCTTGATGTATCAGAGTAGGGAGAAGTAACTTCAGTCTTTCGGCTAGGACAGCTGCATAGATTTTTATATCAACATTTAACAGCGCAATAGGGCGGTAATTTGACACCTGTTCTGCATTTTTATCATGTTTCAGGATCGGGACAACATTAGCTTGAAGAAGTTCTGCCGGAATTTGGTGACCTTGACCGAAAGCGTTAAAGGTTTCAGCTAATTCTGCCTTAATATTGTTTTTGAATATTTTATAAAAAATATTACTGAACCCATCCGGGCCTGGAGACTTTTTTGTTTTTAATTTATCAATACTTATGACTATTTCGCCCTGGGTAATAGGGGAATTTAATTTGAATAAATATTCTTCCGGAATTTTTGGCAGCTGAATCTTCTGCAGGAATTTTTCAATCTCTGTTTTGGAGGTATTATTCTGAATGTTGTATAGTTTCAAATAAAATTTCCTAAATACCTCTCCTATTTCTTCTGGTTTAAGAACTGTATTTGTTCCATCTTTGATTTTATTAATAAACTTTTTTGCTCGCTGTTTCTTCAATCTTAATGACATTAGGTTATCCGCTCTATTACCTTTATAGTACCAGTTACGTTTGAGTACTTCCATAGTTCTTTTAGCTTTGTCTATTAGTTTTTCATTTATAGCCGTCTCAATTTCCGTAATTTTATTTGTTATTTCGGGAGTAGGGCTGTGTTTGTTTCTGGCTATAAAGTTGTCTAATGATATATATAGCTGTGCTAAATTAAGTCCGTATTTCTTTTTTTCTATCGTGCCTATCTTTATCAATTCACCTCTAATTACACTTTTATAGGCACACCAAAGTGTTGGTATTCCGACACCTTTATTCTTATTTTCTTTAAAGAAAAGATCAGTAGATTTTTTTATTTTCTCCTGAATAGATTTTTTATCCAAAAGCCATTCATTTAGCCTCCAGTGTGATCTGTGTTTTTTAAACTGATCCTTCAAATCAAAAATAATTGGGTTATGGTCTGACCATGTAACATTTGATATGAGGATTTTTTTAGTTCTTTGGACCAAGGCAAGACCTCCCAGTACTAAATCTATTCTTGAATAGGCTATATGTGTTTTAGAGAAACAAGTGAAATCTATCTCACCTGGGTGGAAGATTCTCCAAATATCAAGTAGGGCATTTTGTTTTATCAATTCTTTGAACCTTTTAGCAGAACTATAGAGATTTGTATCTTTCTTTTTACTCTTAGCAGATTTTTTATCTAGTCTTGGGTCAGGAACACAGTTAAAATCACCCAGCACTATTAAGGTGCCTTGTTTAACTCTTTCTGTTGTTTTTTTTAAATGTTATTTATAAATTGTAATGGAGATTTGTTAGGGGCATAAAGGTTGGTCAAAGTGTATAGATCTCCATTTAATTTACACACCATAATTATGTACCTGCCTTCTGGATCTATATCGAGGTGGATCGTTTCTAAGTCAATTGAGTCTGAGAGCATAATAGCTACACCTCTTTTCTTTTTGTACGGTAGGGCAGCACTAATTATAGTTGGATATTTCTTAGACTTCATTTTGTGAGTGGAGTGTAAATTCCAATGTGTTTCTTGAAGGGCACATATCTGAATGTTTTCATTCTTTAGGAAATGTAGTAGGTTATATCTCTTCTGTGGGGAGTTAAGACCTTGTATGTTAAAAGAAGCTAACTTAATGTTCAGACTTTAATCCTTTATTATACTTAGCCATTTTATTTTCTCCCTGCTCCCTGATCCCGGTTGTATCATGTCCAAACAAGGAAGAGCTAGACCACACCTGAATCCATATGTTACAGACTACATATAAAAAAACATAAACCCTCCCAACCCTGCTCCCATAAATAGAGCACATGTCTCTATAGGAGCACAGCCGTCGCTCAAATCTGAGCTGAGACTGTATTACGGACACTCACAACCCAATTGCGAGGGACCTGGCAGGAGTCACTTTGATGGAAGTGTGCGTATTGAGGGCAAGGAAAGAAGAAAGGAAAAAAAAAAAAAAAAAAAAAAAAGTGTAGAAGAGAGTCTCTAGTACCCTTGCTTCACAACCTGTTGAGATATAAGAGTCCTCACTTATGTCCTCTCAGTATTGAAAGAAGAAGAGAAGTAAATAAAATAAGTAAATAAATAAATAGATAATAAATTGAAAAAATTGTAATAGTAATAGTAATAACAAAATATAACTAGAGTGAAGCATCTTGTTTATACATAGGGCAAATGTGATATCCGGGAAAGCTCTACTGGGTAATTAGTATTCGGTTATTGGTCTGTGAGCTCCATAATAAAAATAAAAAATAAAAAAAAATAGAACCATCTGGTAATACAGATATTAGTGTAATAATAAAGTGTCTATAGGGAATTGTGCGGGTAAAGTGTGTAGTTTGAAATCAGTGGGTGTGGTGTAAATTCCTAAGTTGAAAGTAATTACATATTAATACGCACTAATAATTGCGTGGTGGGGCTTCCGTAGAACGTGTGAAGGGAGAAAATAAATAAATAAAGTAAAATAAAACTAACAAAATAAATAAATGACTGAACTGATGTGTTGTTTGTGCGTGCTGTTGTGTTATGTGGATATAAGTGAAATCCGTCATATTGACAAAAAAAATAAGTGAATAAATAAGGTAAAAAAAAAGAGGTAAAAAAAAAGAAAAAATATTAATAAACACTAATATAATATCAGTACAGGTGTTAGTGTAGTAACAAAGTGTCTGTGGGAGGTTGTGAGAGTATGATGTGTAAATTAAGATCTATAAGTATACTATAGATTACTAGAGTAAGAATATTGTGGAGAAGGAAAAATTTTCCGTAACTAGTGGTGCATACTGATATTCGTGTGGAGTGACTACGATAGATTTGTGAGGGAAAAAAATAAACAAAGAAAGAAAGAAAGAAAAATAAAAAAATAAAAATAAATAAATAAAATAACTTCTTTGCCGTCCCTTTATCTCAGTCCCTGAACAAACTTCCCTGACGTTTACACTTAAAAAATTTTTTAAAAAAAAATTTAAAAAAGGCTTTTTTTAAAAAATAATAATAATAAATAAAATAATAAATAATAAAAATAGAATTAATGCATAGTCAATTTTAACAACAAAGGGGAAGAAAGAAAAAGAAACAGAAAAAAATGTATAAAGATACACATATATATAGTAATATATATATGTACATGCATATGTACACACATGCAGAAATGCAGTCCAGATGTTGAAAAATTATAACTTCTCCTCTATCCATTCCGTTAACTGTTGTGGAGATGAAAATGAAAGTCTTTTTCCTTCTTGTATCAAGAGTAGTCTTGTTGGATATGTCCAACTGTATTTTATATTAGCCTTGCGTAGAACTTCTGTTTGTATTGAAAAGGTTCTTCTTTTTGCTCTTGTCTCAAAGGAAAGGTCTTGGAAGATTTTCAGGTTTCCATACATGGAGCCTTTTAGGTCTTGTGCTCTCGCAGCTTTTAGAATTTGAGATCTGTAAGTGAGGGAGTAACACCTCAGCATTACATCCCTAGGGAGTGATTCTGGGATGTTTGATGGTTTTGTGATTCTGTAACAACTTTCGATTAGATTTATAGTTTTGTTAGGATGCAGGCCTAGAAATGAAAAAAAAGTTTCAACATAACCCTCTAAATTAGAGGGAACAATATGTTCAGGAATCCCTCTGATTCTCAAGTTCTTCCTTCGGGATCTGTCCTCCATTTCTCCCAATTTTATCTCTAGGGAGTTGATCTTTTTTCCAGACCCTTGTAAACATCTTGCTGTACTTTTAGTTGTAATATCGCAGAGTCAGCTTTTTCCTCCGAAGCTTTCAACCGTTCTGATATATGGTTTATATCTTTTTTTATATCAGCTGTGTTGATATGGTTCTCTTCTTTGATCTTTCCTAATTCAATTTTAATTTTTTCAAGATGTCTATCGAGGCATTGGTCTAAATAAGATTGCGAGACTCCATGCTGCTCCTCAGCCGGAGTCAGGTCAGTTAAATTGGGGTAATCACCAATGGTCTCTTCCAATCTCCCAGTAACTCCTCTTTCTACATGGGGAGAGAAGAACGTAGATAGCCGTTTTTCTGGTTTTAAGTCTTGTTTATTTTCTTTATCTTTTTTTTGTCTCTTCTCTTTTTCGGGCGTTCTTTTTGGGCCCATGGTACTGCTCACTGGAGGGGGGATGAAGGAGTTAAACCAGAAGGGAGGAATGGAGGGTGAGTTATAATTGAGTTTTTATTGGATTCTCATATATTCTAAATGAGTTAAATCATGTAGTTGAGAAAGCATAGATTAGTGGTTTATAGAACCCAGAGTTCACTGCCGTTTCTTCCTCTTATCTCGCTGTTTCATATAGGATCACAGCTGATTTTATATTGTTTGTATAAATTCCACACATAGGGAACAATCCTCACTCTACCTGCTGCTAAGCTTGTGGTAAAGCAGATATTGTTAGATTCCAAATCTGTAGGTAAACTGGATATCTGGATACTCAGAGCAGATAGTATGGCAGGTATTTCTGAGTTCCAAGTTTCAAGTCCAGAGATAATATAAGTATTGGTATAAGACAGATCAGAACATGCAGCCAAAAAAAAAAAAAAAAGTCAACTCTCCCTCCTCCCCCACTCAACCTCCGACCTTTTATTGTCTGTGCCGTCTTCCTTAATGAGTCGGATCTCAAGTTTCAAACCTCCCGTCTCTTATCTTCAAGGGATGTCCGAGCAATATCCTTTGGTTTACTCCATGAAACTTCGCAGCTGTGATAGAGGAGATAGTGCCGGCACTACTACCCTCTCCTGCAGACTCTCATCGCCGTGGCTCCTGCAATCATCCCTGCGTCTCTACGTCTCTACGTCTCTACGTCTCTACGTCATGACGCCTCCCCTCGCAGCCCTCTTTTTGTAGAGTTAACCCACAGGTGGTAGGGTATAGGCAAGGGGTGGTTCGAAGAGGGAGCCTCCCATGGAACCCCTAGCTTCTATGACTTCCAGAACGGGGTTCAGCCGACGCGGTAATGGAGCACATGTCCGGCTGTATTGCGGTCTGTCCCGGAGAAACTTTAAACTGCTACTGCTTGATTGTGTCACTATTTGGACAGAATACTCTAGGGACCTCCAGCTATCCATCAGTACCCTGATTACCCCCGAAAACAGCAGTTTGGGGCTTGGTGGCCTGAGTATGGCGCCGGCTGTCTGGGCAGGGTATTGTTGTGTTAATGTGATTATGTCCTTTCATTGTTAGAATGGTATATAAAAGGCGTGTGGTTCTCAATAAACTGTTGTTGCTTGACTTTAGTCTCGTATAATGATTGAGGGACCGGCTATATCACTAATTCAGGACAATTACAGTACCATATTTGGCTATGTCTCGGCTGGCTACGTTGTTACTACACCGAGGAGTCGGTTCCGGATCCCTTCCTCGCAGTACCGTCTAGTGCTGGAAGCATTTAACCCTTGGGGATCCGGGAGGAACAATGCACAGCTGACGGCTGTACCCAGTCGGGGTACAGGGCGTACCATCACTCTGCCCCCCAGATATTCCTTTTACCACCTATATGCCCCCACCCGACTTACTGATGCATCCCTAGAGTTGTCCCCCGTGCTCCAGACTCCATTGGACGTCTGCGCGATGTGTGCAGACAACCTCCGCTGCTACCTGGGACTTCTGCCGGGGCTTCTATGACTGAACATCGGAAGGTCACACCGGTGCTCCGTCGTAGAAGCCCCAGCGGAAGTGTTGGGTAGGTTGTCTACGCGCATTGCACAGATTTTCACCGGCTGCCAGAGAGGGGGATCCTCCTCTCTGGCACCTGGTGAACATCTGCGCGATGCCTTTCAAGGGCCGACAGGATGTATGTAAGCACGCATTCATAGGAGGAGCTACTGTGACTTGGCGGTCGGAATGTCATCCAACGGAAGACTCCGATAACCGGGCCAGGAGATGCAGGATAACCGGGTTAAGGAGCGTGGTGAAGGAAAAACAGACCCTTGCAGATCTCACATCATCATCCCAAATTTTAAATATAATAATCCAGCTTCATGCTCAAAATTTTTGGATTTGGTGCAATTGCGTTTAATCCGAATATATTGACTAATCGGTATGCTTGTTTTTATTTTTCTGGATGGACACTACGCCAATCCAGGAAACTATTCGTTGCGCCATCCAAAGTAATGTTAATAAGGATATACAGGAAAATTAAATCATTTTCAACCAGATTAATATGATTTTCATTAAGTTTTGATATAAACCACTCAAAGTATTACATAGTTACATGTTATATAGGCTGAAAAAAGACAAGCGTCCATCAAGTTCAGCCTTTCCCATATCTGTTAATTGCTGTTGATCCAAAAGAAGGCTTTTTCCATTTTTGCAACAAACTAGGGGGAAAATTCCTTCTTGGCCCCAGAATGGCAGTCAGATCTCTCCTTGGATCAAGAAGCTGCTTCCCCGTAATTTAAAAATGATATCCCTGAATATCTAATGTTTTTGCAAGTATTCATCTAGTTTCTGTTTAAATGTCTGTACAGATTGATAAAATTACCTCTGCAGGCAGATAATTCCATATCCTTATTGTCCCTACTGTACAAAACCCTTTCCTTTGCCCAGAGCCGGCCTTAGGTGTTCTGGCGCCCTGTGCGGACTACTCCTCTGGCGCCCCCCCCATCCCAAAAAAAGAATAAAAACTTGTAACAAAACTCCCCTTTCTCACTATCTATCCCCCTGTATCACTATCTACCACCTCTGTCCCTTCCCCTTACTTACCTTGTTGAGTCCTGCAGTGGGAGCGGGAGGCGTCCGTCTTCCCGTGGTGCGCGCTTCACAGCTGAGCGCCAGAACAGCAATCACATTCCTATCATGCCCAGGCATATCCAGATTCCAGGATGTACTCGCAGACTTGGCATGATAGGAGTATGATTGCCCTATCTACCCCTTCTCCCTCCCTTCTCCCCTATCCACCCCTTCTCACTCCCTTCTCCCTATCTACCCCCTTTCCCCTGTCTCACTCCCTTCTCCCTATTTACCCCTCCTAACTATCTACCCTCTCCCTCTTTGAAGTTCACTTACCTTTCAGGAGTCCTGCGGTGGGGGTGCAAGGCCTCTGCCTCCCAGCTCTGCCACTGTATGGAACAGTATAGAGTGATGGGAGTTATGATGTACTTTTTGAGCATAATTAGATCATGAAAAAGACATTGGAAAGGGTACAGCATAACACCCATCACTCTCACACATATACCAA
>VKOC01024547.1:0-18204 GCA_009364415.1 Spea multiplicata | reverse complement strand
AGTGTATATGTGTATGTCTGTATGGGCAGTGTATATGTGTATGGGCAGTGTATGTGTGTGTATATAAGGAGTGTATTTGTCTTATAGTGTATACGTCTTTGTAAGTATGTGCAAGGGCAGTGTATATTTATGGGGAGGCGTGTGTGTGTGAGCAGTTTATGTATGTTTGGGCAGGCGTGTATAAGGGTAGTGCATATGTGTGAGTACTGGCAAGTGTGTATGTGCAGGCAATTGCAGTGTATGTGTGTGTTTTTGTGGGCAGGCATGCGTAAGAGCAGCGCATATGTGTGTATGAGCAGGCATGTCGTACTTAAAGGGAAGAGAATGATTCCCTGTAACACATGTCTAACTCAAGGGCACCTAGGGTTAAATCCAGGCCTATCTCTGGTTAAAATGAGTGCGTGTGTCACTGTATGTAGCATTTGGACACTTGGTCTAGGGCATCACTCATACAAAGCACCACGTGTTATATCTAGGGGTAGGCAGAGTAAGTGAAGGATGTGTTTGCGTGTCTGGGTGTGATAGTGTATGTTTGTGGGTATGTTATTGTGCACATCTGTTTTTATGGGTATGTTAGTATGTTTCCAGGTGTGTTATGGTGGGCATGTGTCTAGGTATATTAGGGTGGGAATCTTTTGGGGGTGTATTATTGTGTGTGCATGTGTGTGTATGTTATTCAAGTGTTTAAGTGTGTGGATATGTTCCTGTGTGTATGACGTGTTAGGAGTCTTAGATGGTTCCTTCAATGCATCATAGTAGTTTCTGTGGCCGTGTCCAGTGGGCTCCATCTGTGGTTGTAAGATTTTTCTGTTTCTGTGGGAATTTTCTCCTATTCATCCAGTAGAGCGTTTATGAGCTGAAGGATAAACCAAGACATTTTGGACAGCACTATGCTTCTAACTTTGTGGGAACAGTTTTGGGGAAGGTCCTTTTCTATTCCATCATGACTGCCCCAGTGTACACAACAAGGTCCATAAAGGCATGGCTGCAAAAATTCCCCACAGAAACTCTCCAAAATCTTGTGGAAATCGTTCCCAGAAGAGCGGAAGCTGTTAGAGCTGCAAAGGGGGGGCCAACTACATATTAATGTCTCTGTATTTATAATGTGATGTCATAAAGTCCCTGTTGGTGAAATGGTCAGGTATACCCTACCAGTAAAAATGCTATCCCCCCCAGATTTTTAGGGGTTCCTACGCCCATGAGCAGGGATACCTAATGATCATTGCCTGATTAGGACCCTTGTGGCCCAGGACTTATGTTCCCTGCATTTCCAGTTTACCTACAGTATATACATTTAATTAGCTGAATTAGAATACCCTGATTGTTTTAAACTGTTTCATTCATTGAATTGTCATTTTATATATTTGTTTCAGAAACAGCCATACTCTTGTTCCCAGCACTTCCATTGCTAGCAACGGGGGGAATACTCCTTATGCTAACTAACATGCAGGTTAGTACGTGGATACTTGCACAGTGCTATGTGCCTGGAGCAATCATAGATTGCTTATCACATCTCATCTTCCACAGGTGGCAAATCTCTTTGGTAAACATCGTTCCACCATTATAACATTTTACAGTGGGGCCTTTGACTCATCCTCTGTTATTTTCCTGATTTTTAAGGTAAGAATGCCAAATGTAAGAAGTCAGACAAAACGTTTGCGCTTCCTAATTTGCAACATAGGTTATTGAGTAGTCACTTGATGCACTGAGCGCACATTTAGCTCACTCTGTCCAGGAAAAAAAATCTCTGTGAACCTAAAGGGTAAAATCATGTGGTTGTGAGCCCGCAGCAATGGCTATCCTGTTAGTAACTGCACATTTCACATACCCACCCTATGGCTATGATCTCATATGGCTTCTCTGTACATGTGATCTGATATACCTTGTCACATGATGTCTTGAAAGCACATATAATCATATGAAAATTATGTTACTAAAGCCTGGGGGTAATTAGTGAGAGGCAGCATTGTGAATGGGGAAGTAGAGCATTTGATGAATTGTGAAGGTAACCTTACATTGCCTGTTTATTTTTCATTTTAACAACAACAAAAAATAACAAATATAAAATATTTTTTTTCTAAAAGTAGAACTCCCACTTAATACTTTTTATTATTAATATGAGATTAAAAAATTGTGGTATATTAGCCATTCCTGTATGTTGTAGCTCTGTTATCTTAGCTCACTTTACTAGACAAACACCCTGACTCCTTATTATACAGCCTGGGGTAAACAATAGAAAGGCTCAGTTGTAATCACCCAGCTGTACATTCTTACTATTAGAAGTCTGGGAGGAGATGACTTCATCAGCATTGCCGTAAGAAATCCTCTCAGTCACCCAAAATATCACCATACCTGGGAACACTCCAAGATTGGCACGGTGAACTCCGGGAGAAGGGCCGCTTCTCTGGGTCGCGAGAGTGGGGTCTTGACACCCCCAAACCAACTGCCATGGGGTATAGATAGGATTTTCTTTTGAGTCTGCTTTTTATTTTAACAAAAATTGTTTTCGGAGTGGTCCCGCTCCTTGGGTTAAAAAAATTATTATTGATGGCTTTGCTTGACAATGCTGTATGGCCTTTAACCGGTAAGTTGAAACATATCTTCTTCCACAAGGTGCACTGTTTCAGTGCCAAGGTGAGTAAATGTGCCAATCTATTATTTCACAGAACTGACTATATTTATTAAACATCTTATATGTTTACACTGGTTAGTGACACTTTTTTTCTTTAACTCTCTGAAGGTGCTGTACCAGAACGGGGTATCCTTGCATGCTGCGTTTGTCTTTTATTCTTGTTGCAGTATATGGCACATTGTAAGAACGCTTTTTCTGATGCCCAAAATGCATATTCCACATCCTGTTCCAGAAGGGTACAGCTATGGGTAAGCAATAACATCTGACCGATGTTAAGAATCTGGCTGCATTTTTTTGCATTTTGAAAGCATGCTTTAAGAGGGAGGTAAGCAGGCTTTGTCAAGACCCTTTTAACAATTTCACGCTTCCTTCGGTTGTTATTTCTGATCCCACATTTTGCTGCATGTAACATGTTATTGAAAGAGTAAGTTAGTAAACAGCAGTTTCGGATAATCATGCAATGCTAATAAGAGAAACAAATCTATTTTAAATCCCTGGAAGATCTAACTTGGAATTGTTGGAAGTTCTTGGTTGCTCTTAGTTCAATTATTACCAATACCAAAATTTATGGTGCGGTAAAGGTGATGGAAAACCCTTCCACTTAAAATTAAGGGGATAGCAGAAGTATCAGAAGTAAGTGTCTGGTGTCTGTGTCATCTACAGACACCAGACACATGCAAACAAGGTCAACAATGACCACCTTTCACCTCTATATCCACTTTATACAGGGACCTCTTGAGAGCAAATGTCCCCTGTATCACAGCCTTTAGACAAAACTCGGGTAAGAGGTGCAATAGCCAGATCACCACTCATGGACAGCTATTTTGTCCTTAATGGGATTCACCAGCATGAGGTTGTGATACTGGCTTAATATCGAGGCTTGGAGAAGCACAAGGAAAACCAATAAGAAAGTTATGGTGGGGTAAAATTAAGGAGATAGCAGAGGCACAAATCTACATCCACCAGACAAGCCAGAAGGGTTGTCTTTTCCCTCAGAAATCTTGTGTGCTGCCACATACAGTTCAATGATTGTAGTACAAAAAAATAATAGTGACACTTCTGTCTTCTCCCCTTTAAGCCAGGTTCATGATTGAACTCTGTGGAGACCTATCCATTCTATAGGCATTGCAGCTTATTGGCAACGAAGGACAATTTATGAGTGCATTATGTAATGACTATTCCATTAATAAAATCAATATAGCTGCAGTTGATTGTTGTTTCTGACAGGATCCTTAAATAGGTGGATATGTCTTTCCTATCTTATTTTATAATATATTGACCAGAAGGTACTGAAAGTTTTAGATTTGTCTGTACCACTATATCAAGACTTAAATTGTGTTATTTAAATCCTGGGTGCACTCTCTTTGCTTGGCCAAACAGTTTGGGTTAAAACTCAGAGAGATAGATTTCAGCAACGCTTACACATAAAGAACAATTCTGGTGCAAAAAGTGGCAAAAGTGAAGTTGTCGGGAACCCACTATTTTTGGCTATGGGATTGCACAACTTTTAAACACCTTCCTCTTGTCATGTAAACCCTTATGTGCACCACATGGTTAATGCTTCTCTGTATGAATACATAAATAATTATCAGTGGCAAATGATGTGACTAGTGCTGTAACCTTATCATTTTCTCTGTTTTCCTCTTGGAGTAGCTTGCAGTGCCAGAAATCGGACACATCAAACCATCTAGAATCTTCTAGGTTGTCAAATTCTGAAAAGCGTGTATCAGTGGAACGGGTGGCAGATGGAAATATAAATAGTGTTTTAGAGAATGGTGAGTATTTCTTTTGCATTACTTTATCTAGAGCCAGGTAACTTATCTATTCTGTTTGGAATATTAGGGTTACTGTCAGTCCTCAGTTACTTTACTGTGATACAATAAATAATTTACTTTGTTGTTTAGAGAGGTAAGCATGGTTTTCTACAGAACATGCAAGCTGGCAGCTCTCATCGCAGTTTAAAGCAAGAACAGTTTGATTGCAAAGTTTAATATAAAGTATGAGGCAAGTACGGACTACAATATAAGTGAAAGATTTGTGAAACTATATTAAAGTCACAAACTAGAACTCCTTCTAAATATAGTACACATAGATTGAATCTAAATGTATGTAATCCAAAAAGATTCCATCATAGCTCACATGGGTCTTTAATAATAGTTCACTTGTACAATGACAGAGATTGCCCCTCCACTGTACAAACAAAATCCACTGAGAGGGTAAAAAAAACCACATGATTAATACTGATACCAACTTTCAGGTTAAATATATATGCAAACTAGGATGATATACGCATTTGTGCACGCATTTGTAATACTCATTATCATATCCCATCTAAGATACTTTTTTTCTAGTGTAAACTAATTCGGATTATCTAGCCTTACTTTGCAAATTATTCCCACCTCCTTTATTACTTTTCTATTTACAGTGCAAGGGACATTTTATATATATACATATACTATATATAATATACTATATATATATTATTTTTTTTCTTCTTCAAAATTAAATATTTTTTATTATCTTTCTGTCAGGCAAAGCCTGCTCTTTAAAAAGCAAAATCTCTCCTTCCTACATCGCCTTTACAGCCACGTGTTGGTTCCCCGGTGTAGGTTATTGATTTATACAACATTAAACTTAAACAATGTCGGTCACTCCCTGGTTGCAGATCCTGGCTGTCTGCTGGAGATAATCCCCTCAGCAAGTGATGAGGTGATGCTGCTGGGGGTGACACAGAAGTCTTTACAAAGTCAGGGCCCATAGTCAATAGGGAGGAGGCTGGCAGTCAGGCCTCTCCGGTGGCCCCAGTGATGTATATACATTGATTGTTGCCTTCCCATGGGTTGCTCCATCTCATGTGCTTACTTTTCCCTATGGGCAGGGTTTTTCCTGCAGGTTGTCCTTGGCTACAGCCGGGTTCAGGCTACTCATTTTGTTCATTTAACTCATGGTTTGAAGGAGGACTTACGCTTTTGGGATATGTTTTTACGTGATTTTAATGGGAAATTGTTATGGTTGGGTTTCCCGGTAGCGAACAAACATATCAAACTGTTGACAGACGCATCGGGTTTTGGGGCTTATTTTCAGAGGCATTAGTGTGTGTGTGGGGATCTGGCAATCCTGTAGGGTGGATATCGCACTCACCAGGAATCTTACATTTCTGGAACTGTTTCTGATTTTGGTGTCGGTAGAATCCCTGGCGAACCAGCAGGTTCATTTTTGGTTTGATAATTTGTCTGTGTTCAGGCTATTACCTCTTCTTCTGTGCGGGTCTTTAGGTTGTTAAGCCTTTTTGTTATCAAGTGTCTGCACAACATGAGTGTTTGTGCGGTGGATGTGCCAGGGGTTGATAACGGCATTGCCGATTCTCTATCTTGTTTACAGTGGGAGTGCTTACAAGGTGGGCGTCCAGTTTCCAACGTGGATGTGGTGGCTGGGAGAGTTGGAGCAGTTTATAGATTATTTTTTCCGTTTTCGGCTTTCTCTTGAAATCTTTATTTCTTTCATTTCATCCGGGTCTTCACATGTTCCGTTCACTTCGTTTTTTAAAACATCCGTATAGGGATTTTTTCCGATCTAATCTCCGTGTTTAACTCTGCCGAAATTCACTCACGTTTCCATGTACCGGTGCACCTTAAAAAGTACGAGCCGCGATCTTCCAGTGATGGTTATTCAGAGTGTTTAACACCTTTTTTCCCTCTGTCTTTCGAGTGATGCAAAACATCTACACGTATAGGGATGACGCGGTCTTCGCTTTTTTCAATGATTTCGCCGGCAAACTTTATTAACAAACGGAGAAACAACCTATCCGAAAAGGAAAAAACTGAAAAAACTTACAAAACGTGATGACAACAAAGGACAAAGGTTAAATACGCGATGACATACACGGAAACACACACATAAACAGCTATAAAAGAATCAAAATAACGAACGGAAACACACACAGATTGCTGATTTTGCAGATATATACAGACCAATTGATTTCCTGAAGAAGCCTAAGGGCGAAACGCGTAGAAAGAAATTGGACTTTATCCTATGCCTGTATATGCATTTTTATGCATAGAAAATTGTGAGTGCATTTCTATCGGTATATATTTGTTTACCTAAGATACTGCACCATTTTAAGTTTGTTTTTTAGATTTTCATTGAAGAAATATTAAAGCCCTTTTTACGATCAAATGCTGATGGGTTGGATCTGCCTCCTACACTTGTGAGTGCACCATATCACTTAGCCATTCAAATTGGGATTACCATCTACACTATATTGTGTTGTTTTTTGTTTTTTTCCCTATATATGTTCCTGCGCCCCATACATTTTCGGTTTGCTTGTATTTTCACACTTTGAGGAAGAGTGTTGTTTTGGGCAGCTGCGGTTCAATTAGGGGAAGTATTATTACTATTATATTTTCATTTATATTATTATTTATTTCACTTCACCTGAGTGTCACGTGTTTTTGGTTTTTTGGTTCACAGAGTTGGAGCAGAGCAGCTTTTGAGGAGGGCTTTATTGCCAGCTACTCTGAGGTTTGGGGTAAATTGTTTGAGTCAAGCTGGATCACCTCCAGGTTCGGTTAGAAAAAGTGAAGTTTTATTGTGTTTTATTGGGCACCTGTTTAGTTTGGGTGTTTTGGTTGGATCGTAGGATGGCAGCGTAGGATGGCTTTTATCTTAAGGCGTCATATGAGCAGGATCACACTAAAGGTTTCTTGGTGCGGCAGGCATTGTGGTGTTTTAGGAGGGAGCCCGGGTTTGCGATTCTCGCAAGCCTCTTATCTGCATCTGGTGGAATTATTTCAGGTGGCTGGGAATGTTTGTCAGTCGGTAGAGGAATTTTACCTGTTTTGCTTGGCCTACATTTTTGCCTTCTTTGGAGCTTTCAGAGTGGGGGAATTGATTAGTCCTAATAGGAGGGTTCGTGGGGGTCTCTAATTTTCCGATGTGGTTTTGGATCGGGACGTGGTTCGGGTCAAGATTCAGCACTTTAAAACAGACCAGGCCAGAGGGGGCTGTTTTGTGGTCCCGCAGGCTGTGTTTGGCAGCCTAGTCTGCCCAGTTGCTCTGTTACATGTGGATGGGTCCTCCTTGTCCAGGTACCAATTTACTGCTCTCTTCTGCCACTGCTTTGTCATGTCCTCAAGAGAGGAGTCCAACATGCAGGATTGCTAGTAAATGTGTGAGTGCAGGAATTCCTCTCTGGATCACCAATAATAATAATAATGAGGCTGTTCACTCGAATAGCCTCTCTGCAGAAGTTGAGACACAACTAGTGTGCCACCTGGGACTTAGTGGCCCCACTACTCACAGATAGCCAAAGAGACACACTGCAATTGTTACTGAGAATAGTATGCTGGACGCACAACCACTGGTACTGAGAAATATAGTCGGACACACAGCCACTGGTACTAAGAATGGTATGCTGGACACACAGCCACTGGTACTGAGAGATGTAGTTGCACACACGGCCACTGGTACTAAGACAAGATGCGCGAGCCAAGGTCCAGATAGGGGAGGTCAGATCAGTGAGAAAAGCCAGGTTTGGGATGCCGGAGGTCAGCAAGGTCAAGGGTTCCAAGGTCAGCAACGGTATATCAGATCAGTAGACGAGAGAGAGGTCAGGGGCGAGCAAAGATCAGGTACATGGTAAAAGCCAAGGCAACAGAGATAGGGAAGCTCCAGAAGACACAGAACCAGCCTGAATATGTAAGCACAGATAGGAGAGTGAGAGGTGCTTTTATACTGCTCAGCATGGTGATTATGGAAGCTCCGTCTCCTTCATGGGACGGTCTGAGTTGAGGGAGACACGCCATCTTGGAAAAAGGCAACGCCAGTACTTGCAATGGATGCCGTGTGGTAGTGTTGCTGATTCTCCTTGTCTCCAGGAGTGCTGCGGGGAGTGAGGATATATGCGCCCATGAGGGCGATGGAAGCACTGCTGCCAGGACTTCATTCCCCTCTGCCGAGGTAGCAGTAACAGAGACAGAGGTAAGGGCGTGACAGGCTTGACTGTCTGTCCAAGATTAGGGTACCCATTCCTTTCGTACTTGGGTAGCTACAAAAGCGGCACGTTGGGGTTACCACCAGGATGTTATTATGAAGATAGGGGGGTGGGAATCCTCTAGGTTTCAATTTTATATTCGTCTGCATCTTTTGTGACTTTTATATTGGTGCGTTTGTGCCATTTTCTGTTCTTATTTTTCTGTTTGTTGTGTTTTTCTTGTAGGTTCGGGCAAAGCCCTTGTGTGGTTTCTTGGCCACTCCCATTTGTGGACAGCTTGGTTTTGATCCTGCTAAGGTGGTATTGCAATGGCTTGGGTTTTGAGGTATGAAATGGGACAGGGTGTCAGAGTGACAGGGAGCTGGCTTGCCACATCATACATAGGATGGGATACATACATGAAATGCCCCAGATGATTTTGCTTCATGTTGGTTAAATGATTTGGGTCAGGTTCCCATTAGGGAACTTTTTTCCCAGATGAAAGCTGATTTTCAGCAATTCTGGGTGGCTTATTCACAAGCCATTTTTGTGTGGTCGTAGATTTCCCCTGCCATGGTGACATGGTGCTCTCAGGCTCGGTAGAGCGGGCACGGAAACAGGTCAATAAGACCATTTCTCGCTTCATTGCTTTTTGTGTGGGGGGGTTATAGTTAAGCAAAGTGAGTTGGAGGGTGATCCTGTGGAATGGGACTCACCTGTCTGATGTGGGTCTTGACATGTTGTTGAAATTTCAAACCGGTTTGGAATGAGCTTTGTTTGTGGTGGAGGGCCAGAAAGGTGTCGCACTCTCAGGCACTCTCAAGTTAACCACTTGTAGTACATAGGCCCCTGGACACTCCTTGGGCTTGTGTCTGGGTGAGTCCGCTGGCGACGAGGTCTGCCTTGCAAAGGATGCTGGTGGTCACAGCAGGAATAGAGTTTTACGCATTTTTACACCTAAACCAGCTGTTAATAGTTAAATAAGTGGTTAGAAAAGTGGTTATGGTATTTGTTTCCAGTTTATAGTTGTAACATGTTAAGAGCTAGATGTGCACGTGTCTCCACGTGTAGTTATGTCACGTGCATTATCACAAGTATATTTATGCTTTAGGTATTTAATAAACATGTTATTTAGTTATTTGCACAGTATTTGAAAGTGACATTGATTTTAGCTGACTGCATCATGGCCAATAATTATCATGGCCAAAATATCCATTATTTTAAATACATATGGTATGGACAAGAAGGGCACCAACATTGACGCTTCCTTAGTCATGCATTACAATCTTGGCTGCAAACCACCTGTTTTTACCTCCATCACTGGGGCCCCTGGAGAGGCCTGAGAGGCAGCCTCCTCCCTATTGACTATGGGCCCTGGCCTTGTAAAGGCGTCTGTGTGTAGGTACAGGGGGTCAGTTTCTACTGATTTTTCCCTGGTACAAGTTTAACCATATTTCCTAAATATTAGAGACTCTGAGGACTGTGGAGCGCTGATATTGCTTTGGGATTGGTCCTGTACTTTGCCAACACAGATAATGTTTTGCAATTATTTGTTGTATATTAAAACTTGTGTCTCCCCATGTATTCCGCTACCCCCAGAAGTATATTATGTTATTACTTGCTGAGGGGATGATGTCTGGCATACAGCTAGGATGCAACCAGGTGACAAGCTATTGTTTCAGTTAATCTGTATAATGTCTGCCCCCCCCAATGGTGCACTAAAATGTTGTTTTTCCCCATCCCTCTCCCACATTGTATTCCACTATGTTGATAATTAATTTATGTTTGCATAAAGCCCTGTGTCTAACTCTGAATAAACAGTTCCTGTACTTCACCCTGCATTAAGCTTCGGCTAGTGATTTCGGTGACTGGAGAGTCGGTGCTTTGGAGTGTGCCTGCATACAGTTCTAAGAAGCAGCTATTGACGGAGGTACCCAGTCGGGGTAGAAGGCAGCCCGTCACACTGTCTCTCAAATCACCACCCTCTTTTCTCCCAATTATTCTTTGACCTTCTTTATCACATATCACATATATTAGTATTTGTGTGTATTTTCCCCATTAAGAGAATTTTTAAAAAGTGTTATGGATCACTAAGTTATCAGCAGTACAAACAAATAAATGTTTCGTGGTGCCCATGACAATTTACTAATGAGATTTGCTTCGTGTAATTAGAGTAAACCTTTAAAAGTGACATTAATCATTTGAACATAAACAATGCCTGTATCTTGTGTTTAACACACCCTGTGGTGATTTCAATAACACATATACCTAAATGTGGTGCAAATGGTGATGAAGGGAGGGCAGCTGGAAGCACAGCAATTTTTGTTCTCTTTATTATTATTTTTTCTTTCAACAGATTATAAGGGTGTTATCCCATTCTGGCAGTGTGCATTCTCCTCATTGTTTGCTTTCCACTTCATCTGGCTGTCTCTCATGCAACTTCGGCACTATATGTTTATTGGGACATTAAACCCTACAGTGACACGTCTCAGTAGAGGAGACCAAGACATAGGTTTGTGACACTTTACAGTGAGTATGCAAACAAAACGATAAAGAGCCAAAAATTTAATAATGGTCTCACCAACAGAACTCTCTTTGATCAAATGTTATTTTGCCATGGAAGTAATTTGATATTCTCTTCTTTTTATAGTCAGCCACTTCACTAATGTTTTTGCAATATCACAGTTCTGTGGAGTTATATGTGCTCCTTGGAATGGTCTTCTCATTGACAGACAGAAGCGGAAACAGAAAGGTAGGAACAAACTGCAAAGAATGGCAAGATACACACATTGCTAGAACGGCATACCAATACAAAATATAATTGGAGTATGTGTAAAGGAAAATTAATCAAAGATGTGAGAAAAAATGTTCTCTGGCTCTGCTGCTTTGACTGAATTTCAGGGGTGGGCAATTGCCCCCTGGACCAGTCTAAAAGTCCCCACAAAAGGCCATTCTGAAGCCAGTACACATCAAACGCGCCCTTTGTTAACAATACAGGACCTGCCCAGGGCAATGTTACTTGACCCCACTGTAAAAGCAAGGCTCCTCGCACAGCGTGGAAGCATCACAAGGAGAGCTGGGGATGAGATAAGAGGAGAGGTACTCTGAGGGAGGGAGTAAGTATCCCTGTGTAAGAATGAGAGTGTATGTATATGTGTGTGTGTGTGAGCATGATTAGGTATGTGTAAGTGTTTATGTGTTAGCAGGAATGTGTATGTTAAGTGTGTGTGAGCATAAATGTGTATATGTAAGTGTGTGTACATGAATTGGTCTCTGTGTGAGCATGAATGTGTAAGTGTATGTGAGAGGGAGTGTGTGTTAGCATGAGTGTGTAAGTGTGTATGTTTGGTGAGTATGAATGTGTAAGCATGAGTGTGTATGATTGTTAGCATGAGTTTGTAAGTGTAAGAGTTTGTGTACATATGTTTACCTTTTGTGTATGTCAATTACCAGGGAGGACAAGGGGCCGATGGGGCTAATTGGCCACCCAGACCGGAAGGTACCAGCCTTCCAATACCACCTAGTTTTGTATATGCACACTTGGATTTTCATAGGTGCATGCACATGTGTTTGGCTTTACTGATTTTATTGGATCTGCAAAAATCGGTAAAATCGGCAAATGTCAGGGTGCTAGCAGGCAATATGTTTCATAAAAATATTGGACAGAGAAGGTAATCAGGGTTTGCTTTAACTATGCCTCCACATACTACACCAAATTGTGTTTGAACAATATATTGTGCTAATAGGCATATCATATGACAAAGAAAAATACTTTTTGTATTGTTTTTCCCACAAGGCCCACCAGCATGATTATACCTAGCACACAATTAAAGTTAAATACATACCTGCAAACCATAAGAGAACCCAAATAACAGTAGTTATTTTCTCCTTTGCTCAGTTTCAGACTCATCGGTAGACCTACGTGCTTCTGTCCTCTCATTGACTGTCACAACCATACAGTGCTTGCTCTTCTCAATCTGTGCCGCAGTTCCGATGCTCCCTGCTCTGTATCCAACATTTATCCTGCAAGTTTTGAACCGTTCATTCTTATATGGAGGAAGCGCAGCATTCCTGGCCATAGCGTAAGAAAATAGAAATTAAATCAAGGAAATAGTAGTATACAAATATATATATTTTACATTTATTTATGTTCAGTGGTTGTCAGCCTTGGTTAGGGATCCTTTAATAATATGTCTGGTTTTTAGAAGGTTAGCAGAGCGGACATCTTCAAGTCCCGGGTAATTATTTCAGACACTTTTTAGGATTGCAGAGAAAATGGACCAACTGTTTGTTTAAAAATGCTGAGTGGTCATTCAAGTTAATGATTAACAAAACTATGTATAAAGTTGCAGGAATATGCAAATTAGGGAGCCAGTGTAACACTGGGTAAGTATCTCCTTGAAATTTGCGCTCTGTGTGGCGGCTAATCTATATGGGAGATTAGGGACCAGGGAAATTATTAAACGAAGACCAACATGAAGATTTTTTGTGTGTCTTCGTATATGTCTTGGTGGTGCCGCCGCCATGTTCGTATGTGAAAGTGTGATTGAGAGGAAAGAAACAACAAAATTCAAATGAAAACAAAGCAAAGAGCTCTGAATTGTCATTTGAATTTCCTGCTTCTTTCACCCTCACTCACAATCTCATTCAAGAGGGGTCACTCCTCGTTTTCGGAGATTCGTATGAATTGAGAAAATTGACAAATTTTTTTACAAATCTGAATGTACAAGTCTAATAGGTAGTGTAAGTCACACCAGTACGGAAAACTGGCTAAAGTGTGATAACGCCTCTTTAAGGTTCCAATATATATTTTAAATGTGGTCCAAAATCTACACTTTGTGAACACAAATTAATGAAAGCTTTCCTTACTGATAAATTCTCATGTACCAGACTTCACCAACAGGTTTAACATTTAATCCAGGACAGGTTCTTTAAGCAATTGGTACTCACATAGAGACTCAAACAAGCAATAGTTTATTATAGTCACTACTGCCAAATCCCCCAAGTATAGTAATACCACACATACATAGTTTTTTTGTATTAGATGACAAAAAAAACTCCCTTATATACTACACCATTTATTTATTTATTAAATAGGATTTGGGATCAGAGAACTAATGTCTAGTATGTTATACTAGGTTATATAGGTGCCATCTATTTTTTTATATAATTAAGACTTCTTCCCATTTTTGCTTGTTTGTGTCTTGACCTTATTAGGTAATCTTGAAATTTCTCTACATTTTGCAGTGACTCTAAGGATATAGTTGGTATTGAATACTTATAATGTAGTTAATAAATAAGTTATCAAGATGTTCTTAATTCTCAGATAATTAAATAGTTCCTTTATAGGAATTATACATTCTTCCCTTAGTTGTTCATAAGTTTTAATGTTTCCACCCACAAATATCTATGATATCTGAAAAATACCAACTTTCTCCATTCTTTGAGATTTAAATAATAATCAAGTAATAATAATAATAGTTCCCTTGTCCTGTACCATCATCTATCATAGAGCTTTCTCTTCTACTCCAACATTTCTTTCCTTTATGATTTATTCGAGTCATGTACATATGAAACATTAGATTAGCTTCATATAATTGTTTTATACAGGGGTATCCTAATCCTCCTTTGGAAACATGGTTTCTCACTCTCCTCCCTGCGATCCCCCTGCACCGATCACACTGTGATCTCTATGCAAGTCCCCACAGACTTCTTGCCTTCTTTTGGATCAACAGCAATTGACAGATATGGGAAAGGCTGAAATATATATATATATAGATTTCATGTTTCTGCTCCTTATGTTCTCAGTAAAGAACCTGTAAGTTCTCCCCTTTTGTCTCTTTAACACGGACAGATCTTTGGAATCACCATTACTTTTGGTCTTGTGTAGAAGGAAGAAAATCTCACTGACATCATGTGGGGCATTGTCCTTTCTACTTGATGGTTTATATATTCTATGGGCTTTTTATTGCTTTCTGTTGCCTTTCCTTCTTCAGCCTTTTGTACCCCCATTTCTTTAAATAATTTCAATAGATGTGAATTAATCTTTGACTGATCCACATGTTCTGGGATTCCACAGATGAGCACATTTTTTCAGCCTGGTCTTTTATATCCATCATTTTTACATTCATTGATTTGATTTTAACTTCTAGATTGTTTACTTCTTACTTCAATTCTTTGACTTCAAATTCCATATGTTCCAATTTTCCTCATTTTTTAACCCTTTCTCCAATACTAATGAGATATTTGCTGAATTTGCTGAATTGGTTTTCTAGTTTCTCTTGTATAAGCTCTAATTCAGGATCCAAGCATGATTGTAATGTATCCTGCATTATTACTTGTTTCACATCCTCATAGAATGATCCTCTCCCTTATGTGGTATTTTCACACTTTTAGTGTGTAATGAAATGGTACAAATTTTGTCTTAAGTTGACTCATTTAGGTGTGTCTTAAACATCCTTGTTTCCTTTGCATCCAAAGATTTGTTTTGTTTCTTGTTTTTTTGGGGGGGATTATTTGATTTAATTACCATACCATATTTCTGTTGTTACTATTAGCGGCCAATCTCTACTGGTATAAAAATATGAAACAGCATAATAGAGAGATACCTCGCTACTTGCATACCAAACCACATAATTGGTCTATTACAGGTCAACTAGCAGAACTAAAAGGGCCCTGTGTCAGCTGTAACCTCTGCAAACCCCAATTTCACTTTCTACCCTAACATCTTAATTTTGCTTTGATGATTTAGATTTCCATCCGAACACTTTGGGAAACTGTATGGATTGATGATGTGTCTTTCTGCAGTGGTGTCTCTTCTTCAATACCCAGCATTTTACATCATCAGGACTCATCTACATGGTGACCCTTTTTATGTACGTTACAAAGAATCCTACTTTGAACTAAACCCCTGAACTAAACCATAAAGCAAAAAGACTGCTGAGGCAGATGGTGTGTACAAGTTGCTAATGATCTGCTGATTCCACATCGGAAGAGTTACAAACTTTCACTGGTATTAACATCAGCATTAAAACTGTGCAACGGGAGCTTCATCGAATGGTTTTCGATGGCTGAGCAGCTGCATGCAAATCTCATATCACCAAGTACAATGCCAAGCGTTGGATCGAGTGGTGTAAAGCAAGCTGCCATTTTTAAATATGCTTTGCTTCCAACTTTGTGGGAACAGTTTGGGGAAGGCCCTTTTCTATTCCAGCAAGGTCCATAAAGACATGGTTTGGCCCACAAAGAGCCCCGACCTTAACCACATCAAACACATTTGGGATGAAGTGGAACAGAGATTGCAAGCCAGGCCTTCCCGTCCAACATCAGTGCCTGACCTAAGAAATGCTTTACTGGATAGTTTGGCAAAACTGTCTTCTAATTCCTCTTTTTCTTTGTATCTTTCAGGTTGATATCGCTCTCCTTATCCTGGTGCTCCTTACATTTATTCATCCTATTAATGTTTTTCGTGTTTGCAAACAGAAGAAGCATGCAAAGGAGGGATAACAATTCTATCATCTATATTAACAAAAAGCATATAAAGCAATAAAACAAGATGGCTGATTACATAAACTGTCATTTTAATGTTTTATTTGTATATTAACAGGTTTCAAATGTACATGTTAAAAACTATGGTTGTAAAAGTCAATATTAGGCAATATTCAAGTTTCAAATGTAATTATTTATTATATTTTGTCTCTTAAATTCACCTATGTGGCTACTTTCTTTCAAATACTTTCAGTATAATATATCTTTATCAGTATTTTTCTATGGTTCTAAGAGTTACAAGCATACAAAATAATTATATGTATTTTCACGTGAGTGGGGGCTTTCTTTATATTATACATTATGCATCAGAATGTCTTTGTCAGTCTAAGTTTGTCATACTCTCAGTATTGTATCAAGAGTTGTGTACATCACTATTTCTTTTATAAATAAATGGCAGTGTTAATAACAATTAACGTTCCCAGGAGACATGGCTTCAAAGGTGCCCATAGACTTGAATGGGGTTCATTCAAGTCCATAGGAGATGCAGTGCAGCTTCCAAACACTGGTTGGCACACAACCACACTCCATTTTTCTTTTTTTATGTTTTTTTAATGTTTCATCAATGGCCAGAGTACTCAGCATAGTGTTTTAATTACTGGAATGGATAAAGAATGCTCCAGCACAGTTTTCTGGTTACCTCGTAATTATCTTATAATAATTGTAGCATGTCCTGTACACAGCTAAAGCAGCATGGTGTTCTGCTTGCAAGAATGTTCTGCTTGCAAGAATGGCCAAAGATCTTTTGGTACACTGTTCTGGCTACGAGAATGACTGAACACACCCCAGTATAGTGTTCCAGGTACTGGAACAGACATAACACTGTGATGGAGATATGTACTCAGTATGAGTAGCTCTTCCGTGAAGGTCTTCCTTGCTAAGAATTCACTAGACAGCCCAGTAATTATTGCTCTCATTAGCCCAGTTACTTGCCGAGAAACAGAGTAGGGTTTACTGAACAGGACGCAGGTATTTATACATACCAGAACCAGGTGAAATACAGCATCCATCCCTGCCCCCCTCCCCCTGATGCCCTGCTGTGAAATGTCAGAAAATAGGGTCCCCCTAATGATGCAACCCTGTTATCCCTGGACACCTCTCACAATTGCCTCCCTTGTCCCGAAACAGCATACCAATCAGAGGCCTTACGGTGACCAACATCCATAGTACGGCAGACTCAGCGATACTCCAGTCAGCTCCACTTGGGGCTGTCTGGGTAGCCTCATTTATTCTCTCACCTCGGTTTGTCTGCGTTGGTATTCTTTTTTTCCTGGGCAGTACTGCACCACAAGCCTAAATGGTTGTAGGGCCAGACTGTGTTTCCCGTCTCCATGTGCCCCCAATACCTACAGGGTGACTTTGATACAAGAGGGGACTGAAACCTGAGAAAGGCGCTTCTCCATGTGCAGGGCCGGACTGGGAATGAAAAGCAGCCCTGGAAACATTTGGAGACCAGCCCCATTTATTGTATCTCATGGTCTAGCTCTTATACCCACACACAACCCTTATACATACACGAGTCACACTATTTGCAATACAAATAACTATAAAACATTCTTTTTATCACATTATTTGTATTAAAAGGCCCTAATAAATTAAATTAGACATAATGGAATCAAAACATTTCTACTGCAAAGATTTTTAGATTAAAAGGTCCCATTTTATTCAGTGGAACAAAATAGCGATCACATTATTCTTCTTCTTGTAAGAAACTTTTGGCTATTAATACCACCACAACTGTTCTGGCACTACATCATCCAATGAATACCTCATCCCAGATACACAACACAATACACAATACTATACTTTTCCTCTCACTGCTTTCTGGGCCTAGAAAGTTTTGTCCTCTGAAGTGACTACAAATTCAGGAGGGCGTTTTATCTCTGGATAAAAAAACATTAAATAAATCAATTTATCACTACGGTAAGTACAGTGCACACACCGACACCCAGACACACCAGGACAGCCTCTGCCACACCAAGACAGGCTCTGCCACACTGACACCCAAAAACACACACCAGGACAGGCCCTGCCACACCAACACCCAAACACACAC
>VKOC01024546.1:0-40803 GCA_009364415.1 Spea multiplicata | reverse complement strand
AAAAAAAAAAAAAAAAAAAAAAGAATAAGTGGCAGTATTTATTAATGTCTGGATGAATTGTCTGAATGAGGGAGAGAATTAATGATTTTGTGAGAATGCATTAATGAATGTGTAAATGATTTGTGTGAATGAGTGAGAGAATAAATGATTGTGTGAATGAATTATGTGAATGAAAGTGTGAATTAGTGGGTGACTGTAAAAGTGTTTGTGTGTATCATAGATGTATAATTGATTTGTGGAAAGGCAAAGATGGCACAAGCAGGGTGCTTGAGCCTTCTGGACCAAGATGGCACAGGTAGGGTGTTTATTGGACAAAGTTGACTCATGCTGGGCTGTTTGGGGACAAGGGTGGCAAGTCCTATATGTGTTATCTGGGTGCTGATCAGGTTTTATGTGGGCAGTGTGGACGCCAGGGCTGGCTTGGGTTATACAATCTGTGATCTATGCCTGTAGTTTAGGTTTTTAGCTATACCTGTAATGCTGAGTTTTTTATGTGATTTGCAATTGATCTATACCTGCAAAGCTGGGTTTGTGTGTTATTCTGTATTACGCTATGTTATGTTTCCATACATTATTTATGTATACCTGCAAATCAAGGCTTTTTATGTCTTATTCAGTTGATCAATAGCTGCGATGCTGTTTCCATGTGTTTATTTGATCCATACCCTCAGTGCTGCGCTTACATGTAATTTCCAGTGGATCTATACTTGCAATGTTGGGCTTATGTGTTCTATTGATCTATACCTGCAGTGCTATGTGTCCACACATTATTTATGTATACCTGCAAATACAGGGTTTTTATGTCTTATTAAGTTGCATGTGCTTTTTCCATGTGTTGTTTTTTATCTATACCTGAACTACAGGGAGTAAGTAAAAGAGAGGTGTGGTTAAGTGAACGAGGGGACAAATTGACTTGATTACGGGGGAGAGGACCTCTCAATGTCACGGTGCGGTCAGAAGGAGGGAAGACTGCACTGAATCACACTGGAGGGAGTGATTGCATGCTTACATATGGTCCAATTGTTTCAATATAAAATGTTTCAGCAGCAGGGTCTAATATGTATATATAATGGCAGCAGGGGCTAATACACAGAACTTAATACAAGACATATATTCAAGGGGTATGACAAGACGACAATTGACAGACTAACCGATACATTAGCTCGCAAGCTTACAGTGCTAGGCAGATAATATAGGATATAATTTTATGTGATGATGCCTGAAGTCACAATTTAGTGTGACTAACCCTTTTTAACCCCTTATGGAGCAGGCTGTTTTTTTATTTTTTGTACCCTTTGGGACCAAGGCTGTTTTAACACTTTTGCGATGCTCGTGTTTAGCTGTAATTTTCTCCTCATCCATTTAATGTACCCACACAATGTAGATATTGTTTTTTCAAAACAAGAAGGGCTTTCTTCAGATACCATTTTGTGATCAAATCATCTAATTCCCTATAAAAAAAATAATAAAACATGATGAAAAATTTAAAAACAACAACCCACAATAATTGTACTTCAGGTATGAATTTATAGCTGCAGGTATACGTCACTACCAAACACCCCGATACGTGTTCAGCAACATCTCCCGAGTACAGTGATACCCCACATGCATGGGTTTTGTCGTGTTGTTTTGGAGGTAAAATGGCACATTTGAGAAGAGCGCATTTTTCATTTTGCGCTTTTTTTCTCCATTTTGGCCAGTCTGTGCTTATGCCCTTTTTTTGAACCCGACCACTCTAATTTACCCCATCAAACCATGCATTTTTATATGTAGATACCCCTTGGGTATTTGAAATGCTTTTATTTTATCTCCTCCTATGTCAAGATTTTTGGGAAGATACAGGCATTGGTTGTTACCTGACTGTTTTTGTGTGACGTGCCTGGCCCATCAATAGACGTTAATAAAATATGCACATTGAGATTGAGGCGTTTTATCTCTGAATAAGTAAAAAATAAATAGTTTCATTTATTCCTACAGTAAGTTAAGTGCCAGGAAAAAGATAGCCAAACACACACACACTAGAACACGCTCTGCCACACTGACATCTAAACACACACACCAGGACAGGCTCTGCCACACCTATACCCAGACACACACAAAAGGACAGGCTCTGCAACACTGACACCCAAGCACACACAAAAGGACGGGCTAAGCTACAACAATAAAAAAAAACTCTTTTCCACACTGGTTTGCCGTTAACTCCCCCTTTTGTGTTTTTGCTCCCTTGTTTATCATCCCCAGCCAGAGCTATGTGTATTTATGCCCCCAGTCTGCCCCTTGATTAATATAATGGCCCTAATGACCCCACAGCCTTGTGTATTACCCCCAGCTAGCCCCACATGGCATATTAATCTCACCCCCCCTTTAGTATTGATTTTTGTAATGCCCCCAGCCAGCACCTCCTTGCTAATTAATGCCCCCACACCCTTGCACATTGTCCCCTTCCCTTAGTATCATGTCAGCCCTGGCACCCACATTGGATCTTCCCAAACATAGGACTTCCCATCTTTGCCCCCAAACAGCCTGCCTGTGGCATCCTAGCCTAAAATAGCCTCCCTGTGCCATGCCCCCCACTTACACATCCATGCTATCACACACATATATTAATTTACTCATTCACAAACAACTCATTTTCATACATTTTTTTACAGATACTTATTCATTCACTCATTCACACATATTCATTCACAGATACTCATTCATTCCCTCAATCATACATACTCGTTCATACACCCTTCCCCACCCCTTACCTGCACTGCTCGGTGCCGCTCAGACTTCTGCAGGGACCTCTGCTTCCCTCTGTGTTGCTCACGCTCTGAGCGACCACAGAGGAAGCAGGAACGCAACAGGGTCATATTACATAATGTAAATTCACATGCTCTGCTGGGTTCCTGCTTCCCCTGGGTGGTACAAGAGACGTTGCTCGCACAGTGTGAGCAAGCAGCACACAGGTAAGGAGCAGGGCCCTTGCAATCCTGTGATCACGGTTGCTCCGGCCTTTTCCCCCGCATAAAAGACGGTCCTCTTGGTCCTGCGGCCACATCGACCACTTCAGTGCGCGGCCGGCCCACCGGTAAATTTCCGGGTGGGCCAGCTTGGCCCTGACTGGGCCTTTTTTCAGGTAGGGGCCTGGAGCTGCAGCTCCATCAGCCCCTACATTAATCCGGCCCTGCCTATACAGCAGAAACTGCATCTAAGAAAAGCTTGATTTTCTATTTGAAGGTAGATAATTATTGTAATGTTATTATAGCTAATTCCTGATTCTCTTTCCTGATGCTCCTTCAGGTTTCTGCAGTGATTCCCGTGGGAGGCTTGCTCGCTCTGGTCTGGTTAATATCTTCATTAAGTCTGATTGCTCTTGATTGCTCTCATCATCACGCCACAAAGTCATTTCAAAGAAGGAAGTTAAGAGCCTCTGGGGAGCACGCAGAGGAATTAACGAGCAGTCTAACAATGTAAAATGTGTGAAAATCATGGGAACCAAATGGGGTATGCTCAGAACACCGGTTTTCGATGTCTTCGAGCATTGTTCACAATGCTATGGATGAACAAATACAATGTGACCCACTCTGTTGGATGTCATGTTATACATTGTAATACATATTTAAAGCAGGGGACATTGCTATTATCACCTTTTACTTATCAAGCATCAATAAATTACTGTACAATTTAATTGGGGCACTTAACACAAATATAATAAATATAACTAATTATAGATAGACACATCAGGAGTTAACAACCCTAGTGGTTTACGGTACTTTTATAAAAAGTTCCTGGCAGAAATGGGGCTTATGAGGGCCCAGCTCATGAGCTTACAATCTAATGAACAATATGGGTAATTGAAACTAAAGGAGGGGTTAAAAGGGGAAGTAATAGCGCTTATCTTATAGTAGTAATCAGGGCTAAGTAAATTCAGGATTGGAAAGAGGATGTATATATAAAATGAACATTGCTTTGAACGGATGTGTTAATGTTTGGTTTTAGATGGTGGTTTGCAGAGGGCTTGGGATGTTTCATGAATACTGAGAGAAATTAATAACCGAAGATAGTTTTTAGGTTAGATAAAGGGGCGGTGTTGTGTGTGTGTGTGGGAGGCCAGAGGGTGCTTGGGATCAAGACGTCCGGCCCCTCTCCCCAGCGGCAGCAGGAGCACCAGTGTAGGAACGCAGGCAGCATCACTCCCCTGCAGCTGAGTGGGTGCTTGGGAGATGCGGCGTCACTCCCCAGTGGCAGCAGGACCACTAGTGCAGCCAGCCCATCTCCCCGGCGTCAGCCTGAGTACCAAGGAGGGGATGCAGGCGGCATCACTCCCCAGTGGCAGAGGAAGAGGAGAGGAAAAATGGAGGAGAGTTTTGACGTTTGACATCCGACTCAGGTCCAGACCAGTTGGAGGTCTGGTACCTGGTTAGTCTACCTTGCGGGGAGAGAAATGTCACAGAAGGCTCTGTGCCTTGGGCTCCTGGAGGGGCCTGGGGGCCAGCCTAATCCCTACAGACTATGGGCCCTGGCCTTGAAAGGGGTTGTTTTTGGGAGGTGGGTACAGGAGCCAATTGGGATGTCTTCCCCATGGTACAGAGTACCATGTTTCCCCAAATAGCAGAGACTCTAAAGACTGTGAAGCTCAGACACAGATTTGCGTGGAGTGTTCCTCTCCATCGTGTTAGGACTTACAGGACAGAGACCTCCATGGCCAGTATTTGCACCAAGATCTGATATCCAGCATGTTTCACCAGAAATCAGGGAACAACCCGTGTTTGCCATCCTCCCCATAGACCCCCATATACAATAGCGACCCCTACTGGGCTGATGGATGTGTGGTTTGCTGTGACTATTGTATGTAAATTACCCCCTTGTACTGTTTAAATACTGGTTTGTTTTCACCCCAACATTAGGGGTAGTCTTATAATCAGACCTCAAATAGGTCTGACTATGCGACTAGGATCCAGATCCCCTGCAG
Source organism: Spea multiplicata (assembly GCA_009364415.1). Classification (NCBI taxonomy): domain Eukaryota; kingdom Metazoa; phylum Chordata; class Amphibia; order Anura; family Pelobatidae; genus Spea; species Spea multiplicata. The sequence continues at coordinate 35,846 of VKOC01024546.1, read as the reverse complement.
CGCTGCAGGGGACCTAGATCATCCTGTCTTATGCCCCCCCTCCCCCCAAAAAAACTCACCGGTGCTTCTGACTCCCTGGTGTGTAGCCGGGAGAAATGTCTTATAGCCCTTATATGCCTTTTAACCCTTTAAATACCACTGTGCCCCATGATATGCTTTTAACCCTCTATATGCCACTGTGCCCCATGATATGCCTTTTTACCCCCTATGTGCCACTTTGCCTCCAGAAATGTCTTTTAACCCTCTATACGCCACTCTTCCTCCTGAAATGCCCTATATCTCCCTATATGCTACTTTATCCCATAATATGCCTTTTAACCCCCTTAAATGTCAGAGTGGCATATAGGGGTATAAGGCATTTCTGGAGGCAGAGTGGCACATAGGGGGTAAAAAGGCATATCATGGGGCACAGTGGTATTTAGAGGGTTAAAAGGCATATCATGGGACACAGTGGCATAAAGGGGGTATAAGACATTTCTGGGGCAGAGTGGCAAGCCTGGGGGCAGATGTGCATAACTGGGGGGGCAGGTATGAAAATAAAAGGAAATAAAAACAAAATATTTTTCTCAATCATTTTAAAAAATAGTTTACATAGTTTACATGAATTAACATCTACTGGTAAAACTTTTTTCCTATAGGGTCGTCTTATATTCAGGCACTTTCCTTTTTTTCCTAAATTAATAGTCAGATTTTGGGGTGTCGTCTTATAATCGAGCAAATATGGTGATATATTTTTATATATATATATATATATATATACACAAAACTAACTAGTAAAAAATGATTAAATAACTACTTTTTTCAGTTACTCCATTTTAGACAAGTAGAATTGTAAGTAACAAATTGTTTTAAGAGTGTGTGTAATAAAACATTTTATAGAAGCCTACATTTATTATCTTTTTGTCCTTCCCATGTTTCTCCATGATCTACTTCATGTCTGCCCCCTTGCCTTCAGCAGCTCCTTGCAACCAATGATTGATGTAAAGTGCGAGGTTTGTTCCGTAAAATTAATGTTCTCACTGGTGACCCTCAGTGGGAGTTACATGTGATTGAATGCAGATGCTGCAGTGTATGCAGTCAATAGGTTAATTGTCTGTAAAGGAAATAATTATGCATCAATTAAAGAGTAATTCCTCTATAATGGGATCATGTCCTGAGAAAACCAAAAAAAAAAAGATGTGCTTCAAAGCCTCTCACACTTTCTTTGACTATGTGATTGTCACTGTTTTTGCACCAACAAAAATATGTCGGTAGTATATCACTGGTTGTTACATGTTTCATTTCAAGGACTTCACTGTCTTGATCCACAACCCAGTTATGACTAACTGTGTGAACAGCCTCTTGCATCAGTCCTTAAAGCTTATTATGGGTCTTCAGCGAACTAGTGAGAAACCGTAGGTTGCATATTGAGTCGGTGAGCTGGATGGTGGTCTCTGAAATGTAAGAGAAGTCTTTACAAGCTGAATTGGAGAGGAGTATGAGCTTGGCTCCAGCTTGCTCTCCCCCATGTTTTAGGAGCTTGGCCAACCCAAGACCTGCTCAACTCTATGCTGGTTCATCCAGCTACAATGCACTTAATATACACAGTAATTATTTTAAAGTGTGTTGCTTGCTATACCTCTGTTTTGGATCATCACTGCCATCCATAAGAACACACATATCATGTGTCAGACATGTTGTAAGAGGAACAATCAGATAATCAAGCTTGATGCTATATGAAGCAGTCCATTTGTTATGTACCCTCACCCATGCAAAGAGTCTGCTTATGTTCGGTTCATTTGATTTATTGATATTTCCTAATCCCCATTTTTTGGGGGGAAGATAACACCGGAATGTGTTATCCTTGCATCAGCACAAGTTGCTTGATCACAAGTTTATCACTGACTACCCAACTGATTAATCCAATTGTGATGGTACTATACCTATTATATCTACACTGATGTTTGCCCTGGAGACTGGAGGTTGAGAATCACTAAAACAGAAAGTAAGAAAATCAAAGGAAAGGCGGTTTACACAAAGGATCTATCTTCCGACTGTTGGATTTGAATGAAATCCTCGTTTCTACGGAATAATTACATTTCAGTCCAAAATGAATAAAAATCCAATGTTGTAAGTAAGGTCCTTGGAGTTTACTGACTCCACTTAGTTTACCATTAAGTTACTCTTTAAGTGGTGTCCAATGGCATTTTTCTTTGCAATTGACAGCAAAGCCTTCAATATTTTGCTCTAGGGGACAGCAACTTCTACCAATTTTCACAGGTACAGTTTATCGCTGCAAGGCAAGTACATAAAGGTAGAACAGGCTGGCCAGATGGCCTGTATATGCTGCCAAACATTACATTTCAGTATACATCCACCAGGTCAAAGATTCATAATAGGTTTGGCTCACAAAAGCTCTTTGCCAATTGAAAAGACACCAAATAAAAGACACATGTTTAACACAGTTTGTACAGATGTTACTTTTGCAGACTAAAAAAAGTGTTATGTCTTTTATAATTTTTTTACATCTTGATACAATGCTGTTTCAACTTTACTCCATGTAGAACCTTAGTGAGTTTAGTGAGCTGATTCATCATGGATTAGTATACGTGGCTCAAACTGAGATTTCACTCCACATCACCAACTCACCTGTTTGTATAATATATAGTATATACCGTATTGGCTCGGATATAGGCCGCACCTAAAAGTTTGGTGCTTTTTAAAAAAAAAGTTTTTTTTAATAGACATGCTGCCCCCCCCCGAGATATGCTGCCACTGTCCTCTCCTCCTCCCCCCGAGATATGCTGCACTGTACCCCCCCCCGAGATATGCTGCCACTGTCCTCTGTCCCCCCCGACTTACCAGAGCAGACTCCCGGGTGTCTTGTGGAGCCGGCAGGGACATCTTCGCAATACGCGTATACAACTTCCGGTGCCGGCACTCAACGGATGTTGACAGTCGGGAGTCTGCTCTGGTAAGTCTTGGGGGCAGGGGTAAAACGCATCGTGCGGACGTTCACCGGCTGCCGGTGAACGTCTGCACGATGCGCTTAGACAACCTCCCGTGCCGCACTCCCCCCTGTATCCTAACCCTGCTGCCTGCCCGGCGCCCGGGACTGCATGTCCCGGGCATCGGGCGCTAAACCCCGAATATAGGCCGCACCCCCACTTTAAAGACTTAAAGTGGGGGATAAAAGTGCAGCCTATATTCCAGCCAATACGGTATTATTATTATTTATTGTTTTATAAAGCACCATCAAGTTCCGTAGCACTGTACAATTGGTGGACAGGACAAAACAAGTTACTATGTAACATAACAATTTGACTAACATACACAACAGGTGAGGAGGGCCCTGCTCAAATGAGTTTACAATCTAGAGGGATTTAGGGTGTATTTACACAATCGGTAAAAGTGCCGTTGTTAGGGATTGACCAGCCACACTAGTAAAAGTATTGCAGGAGAGGGACTAGGAAAGGTGAGCTAAAGGAATATGCAATGTTGTAAGCAACCTTAAAGAAGTAGGTCTTGAGGGATTTTTTAAGGAATAAAGGCACGGAAAAAGACGGACGGAAGACGGAAGTTGCGGTTCCTCAAGTTCCGGGGTATAGGTGCGTGACATTACACAAGGGTCTAATGTCACGCACCTATACCCCGGAACTTGAGGAACCGCAACTTCACCCTGGGTGATACCGAATGGGAAGGCCCAAAGGGAACACCAAGGGCCGAAGATATATTGAGCAGCCAGAGGACAGGGTATAGGCAAAATAATAAAGGCAGTCTCTGAGGAGTAGATGGCTGTAGCGTGGACAGTGAAGGTAGCAAAATCAAGCCAGGATTCGGTACACGGAGTAGTAAGTCAGACGAGCCAGGATTCGGTACACGGAGTAGTAATCAAAGTAGGAGCAGAAAGCAGCACGTCAGACTCTAAGACCACACAAGGGTAAAGTGCAGCAGACCAGCAGGCCTTTTAATTAGGAGCCACACCAAGCCACACCCCCGGAACTGCACTGGAGGTTGCTCAGGCAGCTACACCCCCAGTCATCTCCCAGCCTGGGCACGCCCCCTCCTATGACTCACACGCAGGTTGCTAGGAGACATGTTGCTAGAAGCAGCTACACTAGATTTGCTGCTATGCCGCAAATGCGAGGAACGGCGCCCGGACAAGGCATCTCCAGGTAGGTAAGTTGTGACAGAGGGAAACTGATGGGGAAATCTTAGCATTGGAGGGAGGGAAGATGAGAAGTTTGGTTTTGGAGAGATTGAGTTTCAGGAAACGTGCAGACATCCAGGTAGAGAAGGAGGTGAGACACTAAGTTACAAGATCTAAGACAGAAGGAGAGAGATAAGGAGAGAGATTAGGAGAGGACAGATAGATCTGGGTGTCATCAGCATACAGGTGGTATTGAAAGCCAAAGGATGCGATTATATGCATAGTACATGCATATGTACTGTACATGCCTATGTACTGAAAGTACATGCAATTTTCCCAATAACAATGATTTCTCTACCAATGGTATTGAATGATAAAGCACGTATACAGAGTCACAAAGCTGTGGATTTCATATAGTGAGAGATGTTCTCTGAAGTTCTTCATTAATCTAAGGCAACTGTTAATTGTACCCCTCTGGACAGGGGTGATTTTCTAAAATAAAATTGTCACCTGACTTGACTTTGACCAAATTTTACCATCCCTGCCTATCTCCCTTATTATTATTATTTATTGTTTTATATAGCGCCGTCATATTCCGTAGCGCTGTACAATAGGTGGACAGGAAATAAGTGGTATGTAACATAATAATTTGACTTAGAGACAACAGATGAGGAGGGCCCTGCTCAAACGAGTTTACAATCTAGAGTAATACAGCTCTAATACAGCTTGATGCATTCTGATGAGCTCACATTAATACACTGGGTTTCAGGTATCATGTTACATTGTTAAATTTGGCACTTGGTCCAGGAACGTAAATGTACTTTTGATAATATTTAAGCAGTTTTGAAATTAAAGGCTGATGGAAAATTATTGCATGTTGTAACAATAAGGGTTGCAGGCAGCAGAGATGAGCAAAAAGTTTAAAAGTACTCCAAGATGAGTCTTAGTAGAAACCTTATGTTTTTGGTTGATTCTACAATTACTCCATTGAGTGCACAGTTCAAAGTAAAACATGGACAAAACCTGCTCCTGAGAATGTTTTTAGAAGCATAATTTCCTGAAATGCTCCTTACTATGATATTTGACAGCAAACAGCTTGCTGTGCCATCTTTGACCCCAAACAACCTGACGTTGCCATATTTACCCCAAACAGCTTGCTTGTGCTGTTTGTAACCAGGATGTCAGTGCCATCTTTGTCCTCAGAAAGCTCTCCTGTACTATCTTTATCACCAAACCGCTTGTCAGTCTACCCAGACAGCTTTTCTGTGCCATCTTTGTCGCCAAATAGTTTGTAAGTGCCCCAAGCAGCTCATTTCTGCAATTTGTGCCCCCAAAAAGCTTCTTGTCAGTACTCCTGAACAGCCTGCCTGTGATGTATTTGCTCCAAATCCTGGTGGCTGTCATGAACTGGGTCCAAACAGATGACTGAAAGGACCCAGCGCGCCCAAAGATTGTGTGCAGGAGTCACAGTGCAGTAGTGGAGTTGGACAGGGCCTGGTTGCAGGGTGACCGCACTCACCTGGGTGTTGAGTATCTAGGGTTGTGCAGCCAAACACCAGTGCCCTGATATAGCAGCGGATGTAGTCCAGAACAAAGTGAAATCCTTCAGGCACCCAGGAACAGACATCACACAAGACTCATGTGCGGGATGCTGCAGGCTGGGAGTATGGAAGCTAAGCAGAGAAATATAGCAGACACATAACAAGCAAGGGTCAGGGAGACCAGGCACGAAACATAACCAGACAAGATATATATTATTACAGAGCACAACAGTGAACAAGACAAGGAATAAACATAACCACACAAGATATACATAATACAGGGCACAACGCTGCCGGGGATACAGGACAGGACACCCCGCTGCCGGGGATACAGGACAGGCTGACACACATAAATACAGAAACTAGCCTAGGACTGTTTGATAACTATTGGAGATTCTGTCACATGTTATGGCCATAGTATGCTTAGCCCACCACTACGCCAAAGTACTCCAATGACGGTGGGTCCTAACGCTAATCAAACCATACGAAACAAACCAAACATGTAAACCAAACGCATAGCACAGAGACATACCTTTAGACTGCAGACTGAGACAAACAGAACACACGGGAGGGGCACACCTTATAAAGGAAACAGAGCTGAAGCAAAGAGCTGAAGCAGAAGCAAAGAATAAAAGATCAGAACAAAGCAAAAGGAAATCCAGTAATGGATCGAATAAAAACAGGGAAACTGAAGCAAGAGCGAGATATGCAGCTCCACAGCCTGGGTAGGACGTGACAGTGGCGTGAGGGGTCATCTGGGGAGGGAGGTCCAAAATTTCTGATGGCAGCCCTGCTCTCACACGCTCACGCTGTCTTCCTCTGTCTTCCTACCACCTGCCGACTGCTTCCATGTGTCTGTCTCCTCTCCCGCAGCTTTCTTCTCTTGCCTCTTTTTTGCACGTATGTCTTTTTTTCTTTGCTTCTACCGAGTCTTCTTTCTTTTGTTTTTGTCCACTTTTTCTTGAACCTAGCCTCCTGGTACACTTCCTCAAAACGGCAGCCCTTTTGCGGAAGTGCATGTAGAGGCAAGACTAAAATTGTAAAAACAATACATGAAAAACTAGGTTTTGGTTAATCAAATACATCTAAAGACCGGTAATTAAAAAAAATTACACATGTCACGTACCTGGCAGGGAGATCCTCCGGGTCCCCTGATCGGCAACCGCAGCCGCTGCGAAGAAGGGGGAGACCCCCGCTTCTGCACAGCAGCCACAGCCGCCGCAAAGAAGAGGGAGACCTCCCGCCTCCGCACAGCAGCCACAGCTGCCGCGAAGAAGAGGGAGACCCCCCGCCTCTGCACGGCAGCCGCAGCCACCACGAAGAAGAGGAAGACCTCCTGTCTCTGCACGGCAGCAGCAGCAGCCGCCGCAACGGTGAGGGGTGTCCTGACTCGATCCTCTTCACGCCACCTAGTGGCGCCACTGGAAACTGCATCGCCTTATACTTGGAGGTTACAAATACGCCACACACAAGATGGACGCACAGGAAGTGACGTAACGGGACTTTGAATATGTGTCAGGAGATTCCTAATAAGTGGCAAACTCCTGTGCCTATATAAGAGACTCTGAAACCTACAGCCATTGCCTTCTGATGGTCGTGCCTATCTCGGTACTGCTTATTCCTCAGTACGCGTTCCATTTGCTTTCCTGTTGCTTACCTGGTTCCCGTTTACTCTGTCTTCTGGTATCCTGACCTCGGCTTGCATTTCGACATTCCTGATCTCTGGCTCCCTGACCTCGGCTTCCTGGAGTATCCCTTACCAGTCCTACCTGACTTCGGTGTCTCCTTCCTACGCTGTGTCGTGACAATACATGTACTTATTAGGTACACCTTGCTAATACTGGGTTGGACCCCCTTTTGCCTTCAGAATTGCCTTTACTCTTTGTGGCATACTTTCTACAAGGTGCTGGAAACATTATTCAAGAAATTTTGGTTCATATGGACATGATGGCATCACACAGTTGCTGCAGATTAGTCGGCTGCATATCCATGATGTGAATCTCCCATTCCACCACATCCCAAAGGTGCTCTATTGGATAGAGATCTGGTGACTGTGGAGGTCATTGGAGTACAGTGAACTAATTGTCATGTCCAAGAAACCAGTTTGAGATGATGTGAGCTTTTTGACATGGTGCATTATCCTGCTGGTTGTAGCCACCAGAAGATGGGTACACTGTGGTCATAAAGGGATGGACATGGTTAGCAACAATACTCAGGTAGGCTGTTGTGTTTAAACAATGCTCAATTGGAACTAAGGGGCCCAATGTGTGCCAAGAAAATGTCTCCCACACCATTACACCACCACCTGCCTTAACCGTTAATACAAGGCAGGATGGATCCATGCTTTCATGTTGTGTACACTAAAGTCTGACCCTGCCATCTGAATTTTGCAGATGAAATCGAGACTCATCAGACCTGGCAGCATTCTTCCAGTCTTACATTGTCCAAATGTGGTGAGCCTTTGCGAATTGTAGTCTCAGTTCCTGTTCTTAGCTAACAGGAGTGGCACTCGGTGTGGTCTTCTACTGCTGTAGAATGTCCTTAAGCAACTTAAATTATAGGATCACCCATGGTAACAGTATTGCTAGCTATTTTGATATGGTGCCAAATCCTTAAATATAACTCTATTTAACCCATTGGAGAGACTCATCCCTGAACATTACAAAGAGTATGTGTGAAAAGCAGATTTGTTTCCCTGTAACTTTGGATGACATTGCTGGGGAAATACATGCAAGAAATGACTACAGTGCAATACGCTTGGTCTACTTTTCAGAAACATATAGTTTGATGTAGCGGTTTGTAAATCTGTGAACACTTGAAGTTACAGACGCAAAATACCAAATTTGAAAATATTACAATTTAGACAAAAACATGCACAAAAAATATTGTTTACTTACTTGTTTACATCCTTGACAAAAATAATTTTTTTCGTGGGAAAATCCCAATTTTGGGGCATTCTCCAGGGTCGCTACCCAACTGTCCCGCTTTTGAGAATCCCGCAGTTGTCCAATACAAAAGTTACATAGAGAGTTAGGTGACAAGCTGATTCATAGGAAAATCATATATCAGGATAGAAGTTGGGTATCAGGGTGCAGTTTATGAAGGACTCCCCTGAAAAGCATCCTTCATTCTTGATTGAAAAATTGTGATGAGGCTGAAGGTGCTTGCTGTTGTTACTCTAGACTACATAAAAGAATGTCTCAGCTCTGTTGCGTGAGGGTTTGTGGTGGGAGCTTTTTAGTGAGAATTTTCATTGCTGCACATTAGGAATAATAATACTTTGAACAGTGCTATTGCTTAGACAATATGCATGACAAATCACCAAAAACAAAACACCAAAATAACAGAAAAGCAGAAAAAGAAATCTCATAAAAATAAATGGTTTTGAAAAACGTGATCTCTGTGCACGGAATCCAGCGTAATCAAAAACACGTCTTGAGTAGGAACACAAAGCTCTCTGCATAAAGAAAACATTCAGAGCCATTTCATTCACTGTAATTGTTTAATATAGTATTCTTTTCTTTCTCTCAGTGGAGCCTGGGATAAACGCCAGAATGAGTGTTTCTATGGATTTTATTCTGAAAGCTGACGCTGTGTATTCAATGCTTGAGGGTATTCAGTATTTTCGTCTCTTGAATCTAACAACAAATTGTTTACCTCTTCTTTCATCTTTAGGTGGAAGTGAATTTGTAAGGAAATATTTCATTGTTTATATATATATAGAGAGAGAGAGGTAAACAATGTATGTACAGTCATGTGAAAAATAAAGTACACCATCTTTGAATTTACATACATAATAATAATTATATATATATATATATAATTATTATTATGTATGTACATACCATGTTACCTTCTCTCTCTCTCTCTATTTATATATATATATATATATAGAGAGAGAGAGAGAGAGAGAGGTAAACAATGTATGTACAGTCATGTGAAAACTAAAGTACACCATCTTTGAATTTACATACATAATAATAATTATCTGTTCCTTAGCAGGTCTAAAAATTAGGTAAATACAACCTCAGATGAAAAACACATGACATATTACACAGTATCATGATTTATTCAACAAAAATAAAGCCAAAATGGAGAAGCCATTTTTGAAAGCACCCTTACTGCTTCCATAGCAATTAAAATGACTTCACATTTTTTCACATGACTATATATATATATAATATATATATATATATATTGTCAGACACCACTGGGTATCTGTATTACGTTAGGAGGGGGAGTCTGTTATGCAGCATGACCAGAGGGAATTGTGAATCAGAACAAGTAGAGTTCCAAATACTGATATCAGGAAACAGTCCAGGGTCAGGATGAGGCAGCAAGACACAGTAGCGTGGTCAAGGGCCAACCAAGGTCAGGTGCAGCCAGCAATCCAAAGTAGCGTGGTTAGGGTACAAGGCAAGGTCAGGTTCAGGCAGCAATCCAAAGTAGCGTGGTCAAGGTACAAGCCAAGGTCAGGTACAGGTTCAAGTTCAGAATAGGGACAGGAGCACAGCACTGGAAACGCTATGTAACACACAGAGCGTCTCAGAATATCTGAGCGCTGCCATAAGGGAGCTTGGTGGTTTCATAGGGATCACAGGCGTGACGTATGACGTCACATCTGTAGATCTAACCTTCGTGCCGCCCCTCACACTGTCTCTAGAGGGAGACGGGGTTGGAAGCGCCGCCCCTCTAGAAATACCTTCTGCCACGCCTCCCTTCTCCTCCTGCACACAGTTGGCAGGAGGAGGAGGTGCCGGAGCGGCATGCAGAAGCGCCACCCCTCTCCGCCGCTCCATCGCCATCTTCCCCCGCCGACAGAAACGACGCCGGGACCTGGGATCCTGTAGTGAGCCGGCGTCGCCCCCGCCTGTCTGATATATATATATATATATATATATACATACACACACAATATATATATATATATTATGTGAGACTGTGAACCCCAGGGAGATGATTAGCATGGCATCTGAGTACAGCTGCTATGCAGATTATACATATGGGTCCCTGGGGTGGAGCAATTGGAGAGCAGGGTGGGCCAATGCTCCGTTTCCCCATTTTGTGGAAATTCCATGCTGGGTTTTCCAGGAGGCAAGAAGTCCGCAGGATCCGGTCCGGGATTCCTATGGGGCCGGCGTCAGGCACAGGTGCTGGGCATTAAAAACACCTGGAGCCTGATACTCAGGGAGACGGTTGGGGGAAGAAGAAGTTCCCTGTGCTCCCAGGGCAAGGAGAGGCCCTGAAGAAGAAGAAGAAGAAGAAGACCATCCCTGAGCCAAGTGAGGCAATACCTGCCTGGACTTTTTTGTGTGCTGTCTGGGGGAGGTTTTCCAGAGCCTGGCGTAACTGGGTCTGGTTGGGAGGTTGAGGTAGTCTGTGATTAGGCTGGTCAGTCTCGACCAGCATAGTTTAGTGAGAGAGGGCTCCAATTGGGAGCTAGGTTTTATTTTTATGATTTGGTTTTGGGGTGTGAGCGACTAAAAATAAAGCGCTGTTTTGTTCAAAGCTGCTGTTCCTGACTCTGATTGCCCTAGAGGACTGTGCTTAGGACCCCTAGGGTTTCTCACATAATATATATAAGGACATATTGGGACACCTGACTGTTACACCGACAGGGACTTTTATGATATTGCATTCTAAATACATAGACATTAATATGAGTTGGTCCCCCTCTTTTGCAGCTACAGCAGCTTCTACTCTTCTGGGAAGGATTTCAACAAGATTTTCTGTGGGGATTTTTGCCCATTCATCCAGAAGAGCATTTGTGAGGACAAGCACTGATGTTGGACAAGATGGCCTGGCTCTCACTCTCTGTTTCTGTTCATCCCAACAGTGTTTGATAGGGCCAAATGTCTTTGTGCACCATAGACAAAGCAGGAATCTTAAAATAAAACAACCAAGGACAAATAGGTTTACAAGCATCACATCATACTTATTTGCATGTAGAAATAGGCATGTATTTCAGCAGCACACCAGATTCACCTCACTCTATTGTGCAGACATCAGTCTCATATATTTAGGAATAATAAACACATTCTTTTATCGTGTTCCAAGAAATAGAATGACATATGCCTTTCAGTTCTTCCATTTCACAGTTTCATAGGTTTTTACTACAGCACTGGAGCATGTAAATGTAAACACACTCTTGAGTGAGAATGTGGGGTTAACTGTTAATTTAAAAAAACATATACAATTGGTGATAACATTATTCAACAATATTTTATCTTGTAAAAACATAATTTAAAAACAATATGTTTATTCCATTTCTATTTCCAATGAACCATATGGCAGAGAGACAGCTTTACTCCTCACCTGGAAATGGTTGACAGAGGCTGGCCGAGCTGTGTACCCTGTGAGTCTTATAGTTAAGCCACTATATTAATCTCTAAAAAAGAATCACCCCTTGAAACTCAATTTGGGCTAAGTGAGGAGGTTTTCACTAAAATTAATTTCAATTGTGCTGAATTGAAATACTTGCAACAGACCTCCACTGCAGCTCCCACATGGCTACCCCGTGATGTATTGAGGCAGAAGTGGAATATAATGTAATATCCCAGATTTCCACTTCAATACATTGCAAGTTTGCTATATCTTTTTCTATACCTTTTGACTACACCCCATGCCATCTAGGTTGTAAGCTTGCAAGCAGGGCCCTCTTTACTGTGTGTATCAGTTTGTCTTTGTCTGTCATTTCTAGTTTTGTCATATGATTTGAATGTATGCACTATAAGGACCGCTGTGTAAATTGTTGACACTATTAGAATATAGTTAGAATTTAGTTTTAACCAATTAACCAATTCATTCTTTTTCCTGCAATACCCCTAATGCCAAATGTTTCCTAAACGAAGAGATAAATACTACTGGTGCTCTCTGAATGTCTTAAAACAAGAGCATCCAAATGGTCAGTTGTGCTCTTGCCATCTATATGAGTTACCCCAAGGGCCTACCCTTAAATTCTTGCTATCTTAAAACTGAGCTGGCCTATCCTTATTGTTTCTATATCAATTATACACTTCATTTACCTCTGTCAAATACATAAATACATATATAAAGTAATTTTCTTCTCTTTTCACCATAACAACCAATGAAATGATACTGATAACTGGATAATTTCATTAATTCCTAAGCTGATAATAACACTTTTCAAACTTTGTACCCAAATTTATTTTTTATGTGAACCCCCCAGAAAATAATATTTTTTTTAATACAAAGATATCAGGGATAAGTTAAAGAAGTATTATAGTGTTTATTACGTAGCCCTAATATATAGATACGAGAAACACATTTCTCCTTCACCAACTTGATTTATAAGGCCTGATTATCTTAACATATCTGCTGCTGTTAGACTTGGCTAGCTTGTGAGTAACTGAAGGCAATTAGCACATTCTGTGCCCTTTATGTTTAACAATGTCCATGGGCACAAATGAATGGGGTTAGGAATTTTTGGACCAAAATAAATACATTTATGTGGAAATGTTCTGTCTTCAATTACGTAGCTTTAATTCGATATGTGACTATATTGATGCTGGAACTAAACCAGCCAGGCCAAGTTCGGTGACTAAATATGCATTGTAATGAGCCACAAAATAATTCAGTCTCCCAAAGAGACCATAACTAGCATGAGTGCAATCCAATTAGCTCCTTGAAATGCATGGGAGAAAGAACTCTAAAATTAAATATTCCACATGACAACGCCCTGCAACAAAAGAGACCCCTGATTAATGAGAACTCTAAAACTACTCAACTAACGTGACAGCCTCTTAAGACACGAAAAACCATGATATTCAATACCTGAAACCCACAATTAAAGTGTTGCTATATATGTTAAGGCTGTATACGCACATCTTTAATTCATATAAAGCCATCGTTAATGCAAAAGATTGTCAGGTATTGTCAGTAGTAAATCATTTTTAGTAGTTTATTCATAATACAACAGGAGGGTAGACATTAAAAAAGCAGCACACACTATCTAGAGAACACTTTCCACAGTGGAACCCCTATACCATTCCTAGTGAAATCACCAGTAGGGTGTACAGGCCACTTCAGTTCCTCCACACCAAACTCTTTATGGACCTTGCTTTGTGCACAGGGGCACAGTCATGCTGAAACAGGAAAGGGCCTTCCCCAAACTGGTACCACAAAGTTGGAAGCATACAATTGTCTAAAATGTATGCTGTAGCATTAACATTACCTATTACTTGAACTAAGAGGCCAAGTCTAAAACCTGAAAAACAGCCCCAATCAATTATTCCATGAAAAAGTAGGCATTACCTATTCAAGTAGGTAGCGTTCTCCTGGCATCTGCGAAACCTGGACTCGCCCATCAGACTTCCACATATTGAAGCATGATTCATCACTCCAGAGAACATGTTTCCAGGGTTCCACAGTCTAGTGTCTGTAAGCTTTATACCGCTCTAGCTGACACTTGGCATTGTGCATAGCGATCTTCAGCTTATGTGCTGCTGCTCGGCCATGGAATCCATTTCATGAAGCTCCAGAAGCACGGTGCTTGTGCTGATGTTGCCTCCAGAGACAATTTGGAACTCTGTAGTGAGTGATGATTTTTACACTCTACGCGCTTCAGGGCTGAGATGTTGTTACTCCTAGAGGCTTCACAATAATAGTACTTACAGTGGACCAAGTCAGATGTATCAGGGCATACATTTCACAAACTGACTTGTGGCAAAGGTGGCATCCATTGACAACTTTAATGATACATTTAAAGTCACTGAGCTCTTTGCTATGACTCATTCTATTGCCAGTGTTTGTTTATGGAGATAACGTTTTTATGTCCTGGATTTTATACACCAATAGGTGTGGTTGAAACAACTAAACTGAATAATCATGATGGATGTCTGCATACGTTTGGTCATAATGCATATTATTAAATTTTAACAGATTGGTCTACTGTACTGTAATTTGTTAAGCAATCTGGTCCATGTCACTATTTTGGAGACAAAGCCTTATTCTAACTGAATACAGAGTTGAAAAATAGTTTATGAGGCCCTTCGAAATAGTATACATCTTCATTTTTTCTAGTTGTAGAATGGAGAAATATTTGAGTGTGAAGTTCTGCTTGGAGCACTAAATTCTAAAGCAGCATAAAATTAATTGGCATAACAAATATATTTTTCCGCCTCAAGCAACAGATTCCCATACATTTCATTCCTGCTGATGGGGTCAGTAAAGTCTGTGTTTCCCTAGGGAACCTGCCAGCTTTTAACGTTTCTTGTGAGTTGTGAAGACATGTCAACGATCCCAATCATGCAGATACGGCAAGGGAGATGACAAAATAAGAAGTCTACCAATATTTCTGAACAGTCTGTTTTAGTACCTAATAGTAATAACTGTTTGCTTCACCAGCACAGAAACAGTTACGTTACCTACTTAGGCATTCCATGCTCCTGCAACTCATGAGAGACAGCCACAGTTTAGCCTGCAAATGTTCTTGGCTAGCTGATCTCACAACTGCCTATTCTAATATACAATCAACAGTATATACATTGACATAGTTTTCTGCTGGACATGCCTTTTTCATAAACAGCACCCGTGTTGCATTACACATGTGTGATTTCTTGGCTTTCGTCTCTTTATTCTGATGATCCGTTACTCTTTAGATGTCATTTTTGGAAGGAAGTTCCATTTCACTTTTCCTTTTGTTTCTGCCCACCACTCCCTGTCTTAAAATTCCAGGGCTATGGATGCAGCATAATGAACCTGTACATAGCGTTGTTCCATTGCCTTGATTATTTAATGTAAAACCCCTGGAATTTCGCAGCTACTCATGTTACAAGTGATTTGGTAACAATTCTATAAAATCAGAATTACTGCAGAGATGCCACCTCAAACACTGCAGATAATTTAAAGTCGCCTAGTTGTACTAGTTCGTCTTTTAAGCAGTGCATTGTTCCTGTCTAATGGTTACATGCCTAATATATGATTTATAAAGAGAGATTAAAGAAAACACAGATCTCTTAATGTTCTTAGGAGTACTTTGCGTTCCTGTGGTTATCTGTGATACATTTTTGGAGTGTTTGTGGCTGCAGTTCCAGGTGCTCTCAGCCAGAAGAAGATCTTCCGTCTTTTTAAGGCTCTGATACTGAAGATTATCTAAAAAGAAGTTTTATTGCAGATTCAGCTGTCTAGTGTTTTTATAATACTTGGATTGAAAGGAAATTCTCATGAGGCTGGATCCCCACACGCAGGGCCAATGAAGTCTTTTGCCTTCTGCTTTCATATACATATCCAGATACATAAACAGTGATATATACATAAACATACTTATTAGTTTTTGCCTGAAGAATTAAGTTTGATTGACAGACAGATAGTAAGTGTGTGCATATGAAGTCTACGTGAGGCACACTAGTTTCTCTTAACTGGCTGCTTTTCTCCCAAAACATAAAAAATGCATCACATGAAATCTGTGTCTGTTTATGTCAGTGTTTTGGGATCTACATGTTATGGCAAGTGCAGTTTGTGCATCTTAGTGCAATGTTTATTGTCATTTGTTGTTTATGTCAAGCTCATCGTGAAAGCTTTTTAAGGTTTCTCTGGGATGGCATGTGTAGTCACGCAGCTGGTATGGCACTGAAAAAAGCCTGCGTTGGCACATAAATCCCTTATCTGAAGGCTCACTTTAGTTACACATGTACTGGGTGTTGTGAGCTGTGCTAAAGTGAATATCTGAGTCCTAAGGAAGTGTGAGTTTTGGCATTAGCCATGGAGGATTTGCTGATCACATGAACTTGATTCCCAGAGGGCTGCAGCCCATTTATCTGGCCTATGTACTGCACAGCAATATTGATCCAAATTAGAGATCCTGTAGTAGCTAAGGGGCCATCAATCTCCGTGACAGCCAGATGTCTAATGCAAACCAGAGTGATGCTTCTAGCAGGACCCCATTCATTTCCTTTCTGTGGGTAATAATGGCTTTAGTTACTGAGGAAGTAAAACAGTGGAATTTCTCTCGCAAACCACTTGATTAAATCTGTGCTGAATGCAAAGATGTGCTTGAGACACATTAGGTGTCAGAAGCGTGAGACTGACTATTGGGAATTATGCAGTGCCAGACAGACTGGCAGCCTGCACTTGTATGAAGTATTGGAGTTAACCAGAAGTCCTAGAATATTTAATGTATGTGTTCTCCTGGGTTTTTTTTTGCATGAAATCCATATACATTTTGTGAACTTATTGTGACATTAAATATCTATATCAGTTATTTTGTATTGCGCACTCTATTGCGCCAAAACTACAAACTGCACAAGCTAAAGACAATTCTGGAAGTACCTTCACTGTGTACTGCTAAGTCAGTGAAATCAGATGTAGACATATAGCATTGTGCCTCTAAGCCACTTGCTGTCTTGAGACAGCCAGAGAGCAGTCTAATATTAGCTTAATTTGCTTATAGTACTACATAGCCAGTTGTTACATAAACAACAATGGGACCTTGCAAATGCCATGCTATAAAACCTAACATTTTTCTTTTAGAAAAAAAAAAGCAGCACCACAAATAAAACTGCCACACAACAGGTTTTAAGGATGATTATCAACTATATTTGAGTGATGCAGTCTAAATCAGCATTTCCAACACTATTTTATATGAAGCTTCAAACCTATCTTTTTTCCTGGTCCCTCTGTCATGCATCACTATGATAACAGGTGATAACATTAGCAATGAAGGTCGTGAATCAATACCCAAGAGGGTAGAACAGTAAGTTGTCCTCGGCCTTGCAGGGTTAACGTGACAACCTGTACTTTCTCAAGCCAGCTTGTTCTGTGCCTACATCTGCTGCCTCTACCTTCTTCTACTAAGTCCTGCTCATGCCACGTCCCATGCTCTTTTATTCAGTTGTTGCTTCATTTATTGCATCTGTTACTTTTTACTCTCTTGCATAGAACATCAGGCCACTGTATGAATCAGATTTCCGTACATCTGCCAAACTCAATAAAGAAATCAAACCGTTTGCAGGATATAAATATGTCACAAAACTCTGTCTTTGATTGTCAAACCACATGGAATTTCTATCATTCCTTTCACTGTAAATGGAGCTAGCATAACTTTTTGTCTGCTTGAAATTTAATAATAGGTATTTTTATTTTGCTACTGCTTGAACAGAAATGGTGGCTTAGGTACCAAGGATATGTTGCATGTGCTGGCAACGTATAGAATTAGAAGGATACACTTTGAAGTTACTGCAGGTTCAACTGCTTTGTGTGCCCACTTAGTAGGCTCTCACCCTATTGAGTGTGCCTTGACATGGCGGGTGAGCATAATTATGCTTTGGCCATTTCATATAACCAAAACCTCTCATTTATATTATGTTTATATATTTGTTGCCAACTTTATTAGCGTTAGAAGCGCAGGCAGTTGGTTTTTATATTACTGCAGGTTTAATTTAATACCTTCACATAAAGGTACAAAATGTATCCATCACTAAGATGGCATATATCCTATGTAAACTACAATACGCTGCGTTGACCTACTCCAGAGTGACTTACATCCCACCTGGACTTACTTTGTAGAAAAGATCTAAAGTCAGTGTTCAGTCATCATTCTACTCAGGCATTCCCTTCCTCTGGGCCTTTGGTACTGTGCTGTATCATGTACACCTCTTCTTATAACACTCACACACAGCAGTTGGAAGGAAACGGACAGCTCTAACTATTTAAAGCCATGAGGGAGGGAGATGACTGGACCACAGCTGTCCACTCTCATTCATTGAATTCCCCCAATACTCAATGGGCCAGCACAAGGTAAAGATGAAAGGAAGCAGTAAATCTAAGCCAATTTCTGAGGTACTTTGTTAGGTATATTTGTATTTTTTTTACAAAAAAGACTACAGTACTAGATATTCACATTTAGTTTTACTTTTTAGTGAATGTAAAATTACCACATTTATTAATTTCAGTACTATTTGTAATGTATTTATTTCAAATGGTCAGATTGACCATATAGGTGACCTGGGCTGTAAGTCCAACTTCCATGAGCTGCCCCATTCAGACTAGCCCTGGTATTCTAAAAAGGAAATAACAGTCAGAAGGCAGTGTGAAAATGTGTAAATATGGAAATGCAATCCTTAGATAGGTAGGAGCCGACATAATTTGTTGAAGGTACAAATGACCATCTTCACGAGGAAAGCATGTTATGAGGGATCAGCATGACTGTGTCTGGGGGAAAGGAAGGCGAAGGATTTAGGTAATGTGAGTTAGGAAATTAGAACACAAAGGGCAGGTAGGTAAGCCTAAAAAAAGTAGGGATATACATTTAATTCCCACACCCTGCACAGTAACATACTTACACTTACACACTGTAACATACTAACATACAATACCTCACAAAAATGAGTACACCCTCCACATTTTTGTGAATATTTTATTCATGGGACAACACTGAAGAAATGACACTCTGCTACAATGTAAAGTAGTGAGTGTACAGCCTGTATAAATTTGATGTCCCCTCAAAGTAACTCAACACACAGCCATTAATGTCTAAACCTTGGCAACAAAAGCGAGTAGACCCCTAAGTGGAAATGTCTAAATTGGGCCCAATTAGCCATTTCCTCTCCCCACTTAGTGTTACAAGGTCTCACGTGTGAATGGGGAGCAGGTGTGTTAAATTTGGTGTTATCGCTTTCACACTCTCTCATACTGGTCACTGGAAGTTCAACAAGGCACCTCATGGTAAAGAACTCTCTGAGGATCTGAAAAAAAGAATTGTTGCTCTACATAAAGATGGCCTAGGCTATAAGAAGATTGCCAAGACCCTGAAACTGAGCTGCAGCATGGTTGGCAAGACCATACAGTGGTTTCACAGGAAATGTTCCACTCAGAACAGGCCTCGCCATGGTCGACCAAAGAAGTTGAGTGCACATGCTCAGCATCATATCCAGAGGTTGTCTTTGGGAAAAAGACGTATGAATGCTGCCAGCATTGCTGCAGAGGTTAAAGGGGTGGGGGGTCAGCCTGTCAGTGCTCAGAGCATACGCCGCACACTGCATCAAATTGGTCTGCCCAGAAGGAAGCCTCTTCTAAAGATGATGCACAAGAAAGCCCACAAACAGTTTGCTGAAGACAAGCAGAATAAGGACATGGATTACTGGAACCATGTCCTGTGGTCTGATGAGACCAAGATAAACTTATTTAGATGGTGTCAAGCGTGTGTGGTGAGTGTCATGGTCTGGGCCTGCATGAGTGCTGCCGGCACTGGGGAGCTACAGTTCGTTGAGAGAACCATGAATGCCAACATGTACTGTGACATACTGAAGCAGAGCACGATCCCCTCCCTTCAGAGACTGGGCCACAGGGCAGTATTCCAACATGATAACGACCCCAAACACACCTCCAAGATGACCACTAAAGATGCTGAGGGTAAAGGTGATGGACTGGCCAAGCATGTCTACAGACCTAAACACTATTGAGAATCTGTGGGGCATCCTCAAACGGAAGGTGGGGGAGCGCAAGGTCTCTAACATCCACAAGCTCCGTGATGTCATTATGGAGGAGTGGAAGAGGACTCCAGTGGCAACCTGTAAAGCTCTGGTGAACTCCATGCCTCCATGTCCACTGAGTGTACTCACTTTTGTTGCCAAGGTTTACACATTAATGGCTGTGTGTTGAGTAATTTTGAGGGGACAGCAAATTTACACTGTTATACAGGCTGTACACTCACTACTTAACATTGTAGCAGATTGTCATTTCTCCAGTGTTGTCAAATTCAGTATTGTCACATGAATATAATAAAATATTTACAAAAATGTGAGGGGTGTGAGGTTGGAAAATACATGGCAAGGGATCCGAGACCATTCCTCCATACTGAATCTCTCCAGATTCTTCCAACTTTGGGGTCGATGCTGATGGACTTTCCTCTTCAGTTCACCTCACGTGTTTTCTATAGGTTCAAGTCAGGGGACTAGGATGGGGACTCATAATGGTCAGTAAATAATTTTTGCATTGACTTTGATGTATGTTTTAGATCATTGTCCTGCTGGAAGAATCATCCACGGTCCATTCTAAGCTTTCATTTAATATCTGTTAATATTTAGGGTAAATCACAGTTTTTTATTCGGATTTTTGGTATTTCAAAGAGGGGGAACAGAAGAAAAAAAGGAGGGAGGGAGGGACAAGGCAAAAATACACAATATCTTGGAGGTATCTCCATACAATGCATAAAACAGATAGCAGTAGTAGTAATGGCGAGCAACTGATATCTTAAGCATGCAACACGGTGTGCTTTCCAAACCAACAATAGTGACCCAGCGCAACGAGGAAGCGGCCAGAGAGGACGCGGGGCAGGGGTAGCAGAGAACGTGTGTCAATATGAATGCGCCTCAGAACACGGGCATGAGTGAAGTCCTAGCGCACAGGGGGCACCAGACACACAAAGGAAAGGACAAAGGACGCTGAGGGGAAGATGACGGAGGGAAGGTGACGGGAACGTGGGGGGAGGGAAGGTGACGGGGAACGGGGGGAGGGAAGTGACAGGGAAGGGGGAGGGAAGAGAAGAAGGAAGGAGAAAAAAAAGGGGGGGATGGGCAAAGCAACACAGAAAAGAAGAGAGGAGATAGGAGCGCTCAAGGGAGGGGGGAGAGTCTAAGCCAAGAGGGGGTGGATAAGAGGA
Source organism: Spea multiplicata (assembly GCA_009364415.1). NCBI lineage: Eukaryota > Metazoa > Chordata > Amphibia > Anura > Pelobatidae > Spea > Spea multiplicata. Next base: position 14,557 of record VKOC01024546.1, on the reverse strand, counting down.
CCAGACACGAACTCCAGCCAATAGAACCAGGTGGACCTGTAGCGCTCAGTCGCCCCAGTTGCCAATAGATGCAATTCCTCAAAAATTCATATCCGCTCTACATGGAGTACCCATTCCTGGAAAGAAGGTGGAGCAGGGCTACCCCAATGCAGGGAGACAAGTGCCTTTGCTGCAGTTAGGAGGTGGTGTACCACAGACTTCCGGAACCAACGCTGAGAGTAAGGCATATGGAGAAGGAGAAAGAATTCTGGGGTGAACGGGATGGACCTGTCCGTAAAGTGCTGTATCTGTGAGTGGATAGAGGTCCAGTACGGGATAATGCGCGGGCAGTGCCACCACAAATGAAGGAGGGAGCCTGGGGTGGCATCGCACCTCCAACACCTGTCAGGGACATCGGGACGGTAAGTGGAAGTTATGCTCAGGGACCTATTACCAACGGGCTAACAGTTTATAGGACATTTCCCGGTCCCCATTACTCCTAGAACAACCAAGCGTGAGGAGGCACATTTTCTCCCATTGGTCAGCTGAGAAGGTGGTCTGAAGCTCCAACTCCCAGCATGAATGAAGGTGGAAGCGTATGAAAGGCCTCAAGGAGGAGGCCATATAACCTGGAAATGCCATGCGGCGGGAGTGACAGAGGTCCTCAAATCGTGTACAGCTTCTCAACGTAGCATGCTTTCGAGGCTGGGACCGGAAAAAGCTACACAGCTGAGCATAGCGGAACCTATCCATTAGAGAAGGAGGCCAGCGGGCAGCCGATTGCGTTAAGGGGTTAAGACCGCCTATGGACAGGAAGGAGCAGATCGTAGAGCCCTCAGTAGAGCCGGGAAGAGGTCGCCGCCCGTCCCGGGGGGAAAATCAGGGTTGTCCCGAACTGGGGTCAATGGAGAGGGGACAAAAGAGAGCCTTGTCTTCCGCACAATCTGGTGGCAAACGTCGAGGGTGGCTCGGATGAAAGGATGCGGTAGGGATAGCCTATGAGACGATGGAATCGAGAGCCAGGGTAAACCCTTCACGGGGAGGCCAAGCAAGGTTGCCTCGGCAGAAACCCACTGCTTATGGGCAGGGCTGTGAAACCACTCCAAGACCCGGAGCAGGTGGCAAGCCCTGTAGTAAGAGCGGGGACAGGGCAGAGCTAGGCCCCCCGCAGCCTTAGGGAGGATCAGGGTGGCAAAGCGAACTCGAGGGTTCCGCGAACCCCACACAAATCGCAGGAAGACAGTCCGCAGCGTATCAAAAAAGGAGGGAGGTATCGCAATGGGAAGGGTCTGGAAGAGATACAGAAGACGAGGCATAATGTTCATTTTGATTGTGTTAATCCGGCCAGTCCAGGAGATCGCCAATTTCTTCCATGAGAGCAAATCAGCCTGGAGAGTCGCCAGTAAAGGCAAAAAGTTAGAAAAGCTGGGAGAAATCAGGAGATAGCCAGGTCCCAGGATACTTTATTTTGGGGCTATGCCAGGCAAAGGGGAAGGAAGCCCTCAAGGATAGAGCCTCCTCCTGGGGCAGATTAACATTTAGAATTTCCGATTTAGAGGCGTTGAGTTTGAAATTAGCGAGAGCGCCATATGTCGAGAACAGGGAGGGTGAGTCGTGGACGGGTGATGACAAACAGAAGGTTCTCGGTGTATCCCAAAACCTTGTGGACCCCATCCGAAGACCACAGATGTCCGAATTCATCCTGACGGCCTGGAGGAAGGGCTCAAGGGAGGGCACCAAGAGTAGCGGGGACAATGGGCAACCCTGACGGGTGCCATTGCGAATAGCAAAGGGGTCAGAGAAAAAGCCGTTGACCCGGACGCGAGCCGCGGGAGTGGAGTACAAAGACCGAATCCAGGTCAGAAGACCAGGGCCGAAACCCATGCGGGCCAGGGTGGACAGCAAAAAAGATCAGTGCACCCTGTCAAAGGCCTTTTCGGCATCAGTGGAAAGCAGAATAGTCGGGGTAGAGGTGTGTTTAGCAGAATGTATAAGCGTGAGAGCACAGATAGTGCTGTCCCTGGCCTCATGACCCGGCATACAACCAGTCTGGTCAGGTAACGAGGACATGAAAGGTTTGATCCTGTTAGCTAGGATTTTGGCGAACAGTTTCAAATCCGTGTTCAGCAGTGATATGGGACGATAACTGCTGCATAGTTCGAGATCCTTGCCCTCTTTAGGGATCAGAGCGATGGATTCAGATAGGGTATTGTCATGGACGCGGCCCCCCTGTAAGATAGAGTTAAAGGCAGCCACGAAGCGGGGGCCTAAAATGTCTCTGAACACAGAGTAATAACGCAGTGGAAGCCCATCGGTACCAGGGCATTTGCCCGAGGGGGAGGACTTGAGTGCCAACTTGAGTTCAGACACAGTGATTGGGGAGTCAAGAAGAGCTGCCTCGGCCGCGGTGATCTTCTTCCGCAACGTAGAATCCAGATACGATTTAATGGCCGCCGAGTCACTAGTGGAAGGTGGGTCAGTGGGACCTGGGCGAAGGTTGTAGAGGCCTTCATAATAGCTCTGGAAGCAGCGGGATATATCCGAAGGATTAGAGAGGGTGCGGTTATCAGAGGAGCGCACCCTGGTGATATATGTAGGCTTCCAGACTGCGCGTAGAGCTCTGGCTAAGTACTTGCCGGTTGGTTTATCCCCGTGCTCGTAAAACAATGCCCTGGTTTTCAAAAGGGAACGGTGGATCCTACCGTTGAGGATAGAGGCTAGTTCTCCCTGGAGAGTCAAGAGATGCTGCAGGTCGCTTCCTGATAAGGAGGCTTTATGAGCCTGTTCAGCCGTGGTGATCTGGGCATAGAGCTGATCAATCCTCTCTGTCTCAAGGCGCCTGCACCGAGAGCAAACATTGATAAAATGTCTCCGAAGGACACATTTGTGGGCTTCCCAAACAGTCAGCAAAGTAGTCTCCGTTGGGAGGTTTTCCTCAAAATAGCGTCTTAGGACCTGGGAAGTCTCGGTGCGAGACAAGTTGTCCGACAGGAGGGACTCATTTAACCGCCAGGAGCACGCAGGGGGCCGGGAAAGGGAGGAGGCTAGTGAGATAGAGACAGGGCCATGACCAGGTCACCGTTCCAATACTGTTAATATTTAATAGAGGCCATGATCTCGTGTATCCTAACAAAATCTCCAGGTCCTCTGGCAAAACAGCACCAAAACATTAAAAAGACACCATCATATTTAGCCATGGGCATGAGGTACTTTTCCATATGGCTACCTCTCTGTGGGTACCAAACCCACCTCTTTGTGTTATTGTCACCGCTCTGTTTTCTTTGCTTTCATCTCACCATACAACCCAACCCCATTTGAAGTTCCAATAGTGTCTGGCAAACTGAAGACGTTTGAGTTTGTTTTTGGATGAGAGTAGAGGATTTTTTCTTGAAACCCTTCCAAACAACTTGTGGTGATGTAGGTGACATTGGATTGTAGTTTTGGAGACTTTCTGACCCAAGACAGAACTAATTTCTGCGATTCTCTAGCTTTGATCCTTGGATTTTTGGCTGCCCGAACCATCCTTTTCACAGCGAGTAAAGACAAAATAGACACAAGTCCTCTTCCAGGTTGATTCATAACATTCCCAGTTATCTTGAGCTTCTTAATTATTGCCCCGATGGGAGAAATGAGCATGGTTTTGCCATTTTCTTATAGCCACTTCCCATTTTGTGAAGCACAACAACCTTTTGCCACACATATATTCAGACACCTACAACATTGTTCCCACACTGATGAGCATAGTTGGCGAAAGTCTCATTCCATGGCTGACTTACAAATTTTTGCTACATTCCTACTACTCCGCTCTCAACCTTGCTAAAGTAACCTACTTCACCTCCCTCATCTCCTCCATACCTCATAACCTTAAATGACTCTTTAGCACATTCAATACCCTTCTTCAACTTATCCCTACTACCCCTTCCACTAACCTTAATCCCTCTGACATTGCCACATACTTCAATGTTAAAATCGATACTATCAGATATCTGTACAGTCACCACCCTGCCCTCACCCTCCCTCTGACTACGCGCCCTCCTACCCACTGACCTCTTCTCCCTTCACGACATTACATCAATTCTCTGCTGTCCCTGAAGAGGAGGTACGTTCTCTTCTTTCCTCTTGTCCAACCACATGCCCTATTGACCTGATACCTTCCCATCTCACCCAGTCTCTTTCATCTACTCTTGTCCCTACTCTAGTTGACATCTTCAACCTCTCCTTCACTACTGGATCTGTCCCATCCTCCTTCAAGCATGCTACCATTACTCCAATCCTGAAAAAGCCCTCCTTTGACCCGACTGATCTGTCCAATTACCGTCCCATCTCTCTACTTCCTCTCACCTCACACTTCTTGAAAGAATTATTTATACCCAACTAAGTTTCTCGACTCCAACTCCTTACTTCATCCTCTTCAATCTGGTTTTTGCCCTCAACACTCTACTGAGATCGCCCTTACTAAAGTTACAAATGATCTACTAACTGCCAAATCCAAGGGCCACTAATCCATGCTAATCCTACTGGACCTCTCTGCTGCTTTTGACACTCCTTCAAATTCTTTATGCTCTTGGTCTCCGTGTCACTGCTCTCTCCTGGTTCACTTCTTACCGCTCTGATCGTACCTTCATCTCTGTCTCCAGTAACACTTCCCCTCCCCCCCAAGGCTCAGTTCTAGGACCCCTTCTGTTCTCTCTCTACACTTGGCAAACTGATCGCATCCTTTGGCTTTCTATACCAGATGTATGCTGATGACACCCAGATATATCTATCCTCTCCTGATCTCTCTTCTTCTGTCTTAGATCACGTAACTAATTGTCTCGCCTCTGTCTCTACCTGGATGTCTGCACATTTCCTGAAACTCAATCTCTCCAAAACCGAACTTCTCATCTTCCCTGCAACGCTAAGATTCCCCTATCAGTTTCCCTCAATGTTAATGGTGCTATCATCTCCCCGACTCCTTATGCCCGCTGTCTTGGTGTCACCATTGACTCCGACCTTTCGTTTACCCCCCACATTCAATCTATCTCTAAAATCTGCTAAAGTATGCTTTAGTCCAAGAGTCGCCATTCAGGGCTATGGAGTTGAGACTCAGGGCTTCAGCTCCAGCAGACCCTAATCAGACATGTTTGATGGAAAAGTGACCATAACCTTCTCAAGCATCCCCTCTTTCTAAGTAAGGCCTTTTAAGGCGAAAATAATGTGAAGTTTACTAATGATCCTTCCTAACAGGCAAAAATGCTTTGAAGTTACAGACAACTTAATACCAGATGTAGATTTTCTATTTTATAGATAACTCTTTTTTCTAATTACAAGTGTCTGGGTGCGATTACAAAACATACCCCCTAGCTAAGAGGTATAGGGATGATGTATTAAGGTTGAGCAAAGGACACATTTAGTTTATTCTATTATGGGTACCTAAAATGTATTTGATGTAATATGTACAACTACCCAGAACAGGAAAGGCAGTCTGTACAATGTCAGTTCATGTCTCAATACGAACGCCATATCTGGACTGACATCAATGATTATACTCACATGAATGCACATAGATAGATCTGTAGGTCTAGACAGTAGCATACCAAAAGGGGGCGGGGAGGCGGTTCCTGCTCCTCCTGGACGGGAAAAGACTTTTCTTCACACTGTGTGCGGACGCCACAGCAAAAAGCTGTGGGCTTATGTTAGGCGACCGTCAGGCCGCAAAGATGTCTGCACCTTCATAACAAATTTCTCCCTACATTCTCTCTCAAACTCTATCCTCTTGTCAAAAGATAGCATATAATACAATTCCACATAATAGGATCATTGCCTACCATAATGTTTATCAGACTAAGCTGACCTGTCAACAACAGTAAAAGGTTTAGCACTGTGACTCGCTGCAGAGAGTGAGGGATGCATTAGCAGTGTTACATTGACCAGCTGTGACAGGGTTTGTTGTTTTACCAAGTGCAGGCCAGCTGAGCATGAGTGCTCAACTGCTGCAAATCTGCTCATTAACCAGTCCATTTAACTAGTTTTGGAGCGCATCATCGCAGCCAAGTGCAGTAATCATCTGCAGCTTAAACAGTTGATTAAGGTGAACGTTGCCTAGTTTGAGAATGAGATACTCCAAAGTGAAGGGTGTCTTGTATGATAACATTGTTCCAGAAGAATGAAGGATAGAATAACAAAAGCAGTGTTCAGCTGCCAGCGACACTGACTTTCCGTATAAGGGCTTAGCTGTCCACACAGTCAGAAATAACCAATAAGGGAGTGGGCAGAAGTGGCAAAGGTTAATACAGAGAAAGATATAAACATACATTATAGGCATATAACTATCCTAAAACCAAGACAGAAGTAGAATAGATGAGCCAAATGGTTATTTATCTGCCATACATTTGCAATGTTTGTGTGTCAGGCTTCAAGAAAGGCGATTGTTATTATTGTATTGTTTTGTCTATTAAAGCTTCTTTAAACATATTTAAGCATATTTTGTCCTTAAAGAAGCAGGAAAAATAGGCAAGCGTAAGGATATGAGCGACTTTGACAAATTGTGATGGCTAGACAAATTGGCCAGGGCATCTCGAAAACTGTGGGTTGTTACCAGTCTGCAGTCACCAGTACCTATTAAAAGTGGTCCAAGAAGGAAAAGCAGTGAACTGGCGACAGGGTCATGGGCGGCCAAGGCTCATTGATGTACCTAGGGGGGTGAAGGCATGCCTGTGTGGTCAAATCCAACAGACTAGCCACTATAGATCAAATTGCTGAAAAAGGTAATGCTGGTTCTGATAGAAAGGTGCCAGAACACCTTTCATCATAGTTTGCTGACCCCCTGTCCACTGCTGAAAGCGTCTACAATGGGCACGGGAGCATGAGAACTGGACAATTGAGCAATGGAAGGTGGTGGTCTGGCAAGATGAATCATGTTTTCTTTTACATCACGTGGATGGTCGGGTGCATGTGGCAGAACACAAGGCAAACACAGGGCACCAAGATGCATCCATGGAGGCCCCACCTTGCAACTTACAGGACTTAATGTATATGCTCCTAATGTCTTGGTGCCAGATACCACAGCACACCTTCAGAGGTCTAGTAGGGTCCATGCCTTGACAGGTCAGGGCTGTTTTGGCTGCAAAAGGGTAACATACACAATATTAGGCAGGTGGTCATAATTTTATGGCTGATCGGTGTATATACTGTATATATACTTGTACATGGTTACAAAGCATCAAATAAATGTACATGATAAAAACAATACATAATAAACATAGTAGTTTTATTAATTATATAAAATTATGGGATATATGAGAGCGAAATTACATTGTGTGAATCCAATGGTTTCTCGAGGCTAAACGAGTAAAGTGAAAAAGGCCTCCTCCAGTGCCTAGAGATGGACATCTTGTGGATTATTCCATATAAATGTGATCTTCTGGCAAATTATGGTGATTTAGGCCATTTTTGTGAGCTGTTACAGTCTAGAAACTTAAAACTGCTGTGATACGTCATCAAACAAAAGTAACCCTGAACTGTAGAAAATATCACATGCGTGGTCTCCTTAAATTCAATGGCATTTTGAAAAATGTTGTGCAAAGAGAGCATTACGGTACTTTACCTATAACTGATGTGGTTAGTGGTGCGAGAGAAGATGACTAGCGCTCACAAATTGTCCTTGTCAGTCCATGTGAGATTTGTAAGTAGTTCACGTTTCCTTGTGTCCTGAAAGAAATCAGCAGGAAAAGGATCTTGGGCAGACGTTTTCTGCTCATGGCGTGTTCTGGAGTCCTGAAATTACTTTTCATTTATTATTGTTCTTGGTGCTGAATTTATTCCCATTGACTTTGCTGCCTGAAAGTGATTGAGGTTCTTTTTATACGGCTAAGAAAACAGAGATCAAATTGTATTAACTTGCTCTGACATTTCAAAAAAAAAAACAATTGGAATAATAATGGAAAAGCCTGCAGATCTGTCTCCCACCTGAAATGTAAAACATACTGCATCAGGTACGTGAAGCAAATGAAACATAATGATTGCAGACATATTCTGCAATTTGATTTCTAAGAGGGCTACAACACTCCTAAGGGGACACAGTCATAAGAAAATCTTAATGAAATCAACACCATGAATTTAACTCTTCAAAGGCATAAAAACTCTCGTAGGGTCCAACAACCTGGTCCACCTACACCTTGTCATTTGTCATTGTGAAGTAGGTCTGAATTTGTATGCATGCTTATGTACTGAAATGGATTGTCTGGCTTCTCAAAATTGTCCAGCCGTGAATTGTGCTATTAATGGGCATTCTGATATAGGGCTTCTCTATTATTGAGGTAAAACTCCGTGTTACAGTATAATACACATCATGATGTTATTAATGTTAGATTTCCACCATGCTGACCTCTAAACCTACTGTAGGCTTAAAAGGAACGTTGCTTTTAGGCTTGTTCTAGCGTTTGCCTTCTCACATACAATACACAAACACAAAATGGAAATGTACGTGTGTAAATTGTATGTGTACTTTACTGTTAAAAGAGCTAACATACAATGTAGCAAAGTACAGATTATTCTCAAACGGCAATCTCAAAATGCTGAAGGTTGCTTTGTATGCCTTGCTGGCAGTGAATGACACAAAGATTCAAGCACAAATTCTAATGGTGAAATATTGTGATGTCCTCCCTAAGAACACCTAACATTAAAGTCCTCCCCTTCAGCTCTCAACTTCGATCTGTACAAACACCCTAAAATGAACACACAGGCTGTCTAGCGGTAGACTCTTAGTGTGCCCTAGTAGCCACGTGTCTTTGTGTCTGCAGAAGCCAGTAGGGAGTGTATCTGGAGGATTAATATCAGGTGGTGAGCACCTCATGCAGAGCTGCTGTTTGTCTGCACCCTTAGAGATTGATTGGGTGAAAGGTTTGCCTCCAGAAACAGATTCCAATATCATTACTCACAAAGGCATTAACCACTCAGCTGGTTGTCAAGAAGGCCTTGGGCCAAAGGAATCATTTGTATCTGTCTCATGGAAATGTATCCGTGTAAAAAGATTATTATTACCAAAGTAGTTATTTCACACTCCCTGCGGGCTGGGATTATATCACAGCTAGGGGTAAAACCCACAATCGCTTGAGCTTGTATCTTCTACTGTGCAATGACAGGACATGAAGTCAGAGGTCATTTAGGTATATCCATTCTATTCTATCCACTACATGGACAACCTGGACAAACTATGATGAATGACACAATGTCTGACTCAGACTAAAACATGATAAAATTAAGTCACCGCAGCAAGGATAGATTACCCATTTATTTTATCTAGGCCCAAAGGAATGACATTACTTATGATCTGAACAGTATTGATTTGTTGCACAGATTATTTTTTTAATAAGATGTAAAAATTGCATCTTCAAAGGCATTTGCCTTTAACCCTTTTCTGTATGTGGGATCTATATATATTGATGTCCTCATCACTACTGATGGTTAAGATGCAAAGGGGCTAACAGGCAGGACAGTGTGTTAAACCTGGGGCAGATGTTGTAGGAATAGCATGATAAATCACGCAGAGATTACACCATTTTACTATAATGAAATCCTTCCTCCCCTTAAGACACGCCAAGCCCCTTCTGTTTTCACATTGAGATGCTTTGCTGAATGAAAAAGATAATAAAGTTAGGGAGAGGTGCTACCTTGAAGTTCAGTGACATATCCAATATCATCACAAATTACTGTCACAGTAATGCATGATTAATCCAGTACAGAAAGCTGTAATTTAGGAAAGCTTTTGTTGCCAAGATTTAATATGTAATGTTAACAAGGAGGCTTGCATTTCTGACAGCAGTAAGTGTGTGTTAGTACACTGTGTGGCCCTGGTCCTCCCTTTCCACTCCCTAAACAGATTCAGGTGGTCTGGTTTCATTGCTCCCAGTGTTTTATGCCCTCGGCTTTTCATTTTTAGAATACCATTTCTAACTCCATCCTGATATCGCATGCATTTTTGCTCTCCCACACTGCCTTACAAATTCACACCATAGCCTGTTGAGTAATTTATGTTTCAACTCCACCACATTTCCCAACATGCTTTTTTTAATATGCCCTTTTAATACTGTGGCAGAAAAAACAGGTTAGGAGGGGCACAAGGCAACTGCCTCTTGGACTGTTCTGATATAGGCTTTTAGCCAATAGTTTTTTGTGTGTTTTACTTGCAATTTAACATTTAGTACCCAGTGTGCTTTGGACGTGACTGGATAGCGCACATTGAGAGTATTGTCTGCCAAATGTGTTTTGGGCTGCCCTATTATTGGGCCAGTTAGACAAACTTGTCCCACAAGTTGAATGTTGCAAGTCCACCTCTGCACTTCAGTTGAGCCCAATACGTGTATTGTCCGTCTTTCCAGGTCCATTTCCTTGATATTACATGATAACAATTCATGCATAATAGTGACACATCCATTATATACATTCACTAAAATTGGGTAGGCCAGCAAAAGCTGGTGCTCATCAGTAAGCAAGCAAGGCAAGCAAGATATGAGCTGGCTACAATGTATCATACCCTTTAATCTTAGGGCAGGGGTGTCCAAGTTTTTTCTGCAGTGGGCCATTTCATCAGAATTGTATACGTGCGCGGGCCGCACTCATTTTTCACTGTGAGAAAAACTATTTTATCATTATTACTACTTGTTATATTCCAACTGATAATGACCATCTCATGAACGAGTCCAGATAAATGGCTCAGTCATTAATGTCACATTCTTGTTTAGCCCAGGGCACCCGGGTCTGGGAATATAAGGTTGATCACCTTATAGAGGGATTGGCATCCCTAGTGGCCACAGTTCTCCAAAAGCTGGTTGGGAAATCAAAGATCTCCTTTGAAATGAATGATTTAAATTACAAGGTATGTAGCATATTTTACAAGTTACTTAGCACAGAATGGACCCATTCAGCATGGTGGTCTTGGGTCAAGCCTAGGGTGTGGACTTCTATACAGGCATCACTGCCAGTAAGAAAGCAGCCCAAAACACATTCACTACAACATGCTTAATATTCACCGTAGAGTCCCATTTAAAGCATTTTACAGAATTCTAATGAATAAAAGCCAATTAAATTAAATTCCAAAAAGTCAGTGTTCCAGTAAGCCTTTAGTGTATCTATACAGATAAATGCAACTATGATCATTGTATACATACATTACTGTGATATTGTTTCATCTAAAACCAGCAGTGCTAACAGTGTATGGACTGAAATCTGAAGTTAAATAATCTAATAATAATAAATATTCAAATGATTACTGAAATGAACAAGTGAAATGCTACCAAAATATGACATAAATGCAACATAGATGGGTGATTCTTTAAAAATGTGTCTTAACATTCATTTGTAGTCATCACTACAAATGGAAACTGACTTGTTGCTTAATGTGATTTTTGTCAAAGAATGATGGTCTCTGACAGTGAATTCATTATTACTGGAGACTGAGTCGTTCAGTTTGGAATTGTATTGGTTTCCAGGGAAAAGATTATTTCTGAGTGGTTAGCTAGCTAAATATCATACTAAAGTGCTTGTCACATTATTGATAACTAAAACAACTTTTATTCATATAAACCAAGAATCTTCTATTGGGAAAGTCTGAGAAAAGAAATATTACTAATTTAATGACCTGCTTGGGGATGATGAGGTATCCTGGCACTTTAAGACTGGCGGCAACCTAATCACATTTTTTATGCTCACGGAGCAAGCAGACTGGCGCAATGCAGTGTCCGATCCGCAGCTGGAGCAGCAGACTGAGTGAGCATGTGGGCAATTGTCTCACCAGGTTACTGAGACCCCGGTTGAGATGATGTCCTCTCTGCAGTGCGCTTTTTTACTTTTCTGATGGCTGCCTCCTGGCATAATTAAAGGGCACTGCAACGTATCTGCACACACATCCCTCGTACTGCATTTTCTCCCTATGGCTGGCAATGAACCCAGTATATATATATATATATATATATATAATATATTTATTTTTAATATAATATTAGGAAAATAGATGTAACGGTATTGGTCCAAGAGGAAAAAAAATGATGTTAACTAAGAAAATGTTTTCTGTTGGAAAGGTTCATGAGGTTAGCTTACGGGCAGGGTCCTCAACACCAGTTACATATGTAAATGTTCGTTGTTTTTTTTAACCACCCCATATTTATATTTCACAGCGCTACAGAATGATTTAAAACGTACATAGAAACATCAAGTTTGAGACAGAAAAAAACTGTCCATTTTTTGGGGTGTAAAGTCAGATCATAATGGGCCCTTGGTCTTGTCCTAGATTTATTATAGCTTTTTTGCCTACCCCATGCATGTTCAAATTCCCTAACTGTTTTAGCCTCTACCACTTATGATGGAAAGTTGTTCTATTTATCCACCACCGTCTCAGTAAAATAAAACTTCCTTACATTACATCTAAACCTCTGCCCCCTACAGTTAGACCACTTGTTCTAACATTTCACCTTTCTTGAATTAAACTCCCCCTGTTTCTTCTTTCCGCTTACTATACATATTGAGATCCCTTTGTCTTTCCTGATAATTGTTATCATGCAAAATATTCACCATTTAGCCCTCCTCTGAACTCAATGTGTCACTATCCTCTTCAGGGGTGGCTTCATAATTGGCAGTTACCCTTCCAAGGATGAGGGGCTAGAAATATATATATATATATATATATATATATTATATATATATGAGTTAGAATAGCCCCAAACACCTTCACTTTGTTTAGGTATGGAAGGGAGAATAAGGAAGGAGTGGACATGCAAAAAATGTTGCTCCTGCGACATGGAGATTGGCCACCATGACCCTGAGGACTGTCGATTTACCTGGAGTCTCCAGTATGCTAATACCTCTATAGCTCCATGGCCCTGCATGCTTTTTCCAAAGCTTTTTTGCATTGCCCTGAGTCCTAAAAAATAATTGCCAAGCCCTTCTCTTTCGTTCTCACTGACAGAACAGTGCTCCCAGTACTATATTCTGCCTTGAGATTTTTACATCCCAAATTCATTATTTTACATTTATCACTTAATAAATAAAAGTTTAAAATAATAATCATTTGGAAAAACTGCTATATCATTTATCTGTAATATCAGCAAATAAAATGATTTAATCCATATCTCTTCTTGCAGAAAGGATGTGTGTGTTTTATATTCTGCAACATTTGTTGTGCTTTCTCAACCTTGATTTAAAATTAATTTAGCAAAGCCATTAATCCTGTTACTGGGCAAAGTCATTTTAATTTCTTGCAAGTTAAAATCACGTTGCTAAGTGGAACTGGAGTTTTAGAAAATTAATCTCCTGTCAGTCATTGTAGGAAGAGTGTGATATATATAATGAGCTGTAAAAAGCTTACTAACTTTTGATTTTCAATTGAGCTTAATAAAACTTAGTTTTAGATACTTATGTGGAATAGTGTAAGTAATTTTAGCCCGGGGAACAAGACCAGGCATAGCCCATAGTACTATAACAGCACAAAAAAATGTATTAGGGAAAAAGACAACAATCTCAAATCAGAGTATCTTAGGGCAGAACTGACCCACAGAGTCCAAAGCTGGGGAATATTTAGTGCAATTAGTATAAACTAAACATAATTTATCACTGAATAATTTGAAGTCATAGTTTATTTAATGGTTCATTGGACTACTGAGTAGGAGCTACCAAGTTCTCCACAACTTTAGTTAGGACATACATGGTTCTAAACTCTGGGGAACCTGCTGAAACTGAATCAGTGGACATCTTAAATTCAGCCACTTGAGGCAAGTCCTACATACAATCTAATCTTAACTTGAGGGTTACATTTATAATCACCTGAGTGGATAATTCAAAGGTAACAACTGAAAATCAATATCCCCTTTCATTTATTCATAGGCCAACTTGATCCTTAAAGAAGATATTATTTCAATCATGTAGTTTTTCAGACAACCAGATGAAGCTGCACAACATAGAAGTGTGGGAATATAGATGGGGAGGCTTTATCCCATCTTGGTGAATTTCTGTTTTCTGTTTTATTTGATGCTTCCTTGTGTAGGTGTTTTCTATAGGGAGCTTTAAAATGCACAAAGTTTAAAAGCGAGAACAAGATATATTGTAGAACTGTGTTTTATGTTATATATTACATGGCAACGTTGAATTTATGTCACTGTCCATGATGGTCTCAGATGTATAACTTTTTCACAGCCTTGTTGAAACCATGATTTCCTTATTGGAGATTACAGCTCCCCAGAATAGGTAATGTGAGTTGGGTCCAGAGTTTTTATTGCTTTTATATTGACTTACTGTAAGTAAAATATCAAATAGGAAGTGATGTCATTTAGTACAAAAGCAAAGGTGCGAAATAAGCTGTCAGTGCAGAAAATCACAGTATATACCGTATTTTTCGCTCTATAAGACGCACCTGCTGATAAGACGCACCTAGATTTTAGAGGAGAAAAAAAAGGAAAAAATATTTTGAGCTAAAAAATGGGCTAAAATATTTATTACAATAACTGAATAAGCTATGAACACAGTAAGACACACGCAGTAAGACACACACAGACACGGTAAGACACACACAGACACAGTGAGACACACACAGACACAGTGAGACACACAC
>VKOC01024545.1:0-13237 GCA_009364415.1 Spea multiplicata | reverse complement strand
TCCTCTTTTAAAAAACACTCCACAAACTAATGGTAATTTTTTTGTTTTGGAAGAATACATGTGAAAGTACTCACAGAGGGTCTGGGTTACTCAGAGTACTTTAATATGCATTATTCTAGAGGCGTCAGAGACATTAAACTGTCCCTTTAATTCACATTCATTATCCCTACAGCATCTAGTTTCAAGAATAAGAATATACATAAATAAAGTTGTCACAGCGTATGAAATGTTATATATAGTGTACGTCTGTATAGACAGATGGTTTGCTAAATGAATCTGTGGCTCTGAAGGATGACTGGTCCATAAACTTTAAAGCACAACAATGAAAGAAGAAAGGTAGGAGCATTAACATTCTCTACCTGTGAATAGATTGTAGTTTAACGGTTACATTTGAAACATAAGAGAATGTTGTTATACATGAAGAGTAACAACATTTCTCTGCTGCTGACTCTCAGTCATGTTGGCAATTTCAAAAGGTGACTTAATCCATGAAATTATTTTTCTTTTTTAAGCAGCCTGTGCCTTGGTTCTGCTGGGGGTGAAGGCTAATGGTTTAACATCACTAAGCTCCTAAAACACTATACCTCTCCCCAACATTTCAGACACCTGTTTTGGGGACTTGGCAGGAGACGGAGAGGGTCAGGGCCCGCGTTGGAAGTCCATACATGAGGAGTCATCTTGTGGTGCTTGGCTTCAGAGCTTCGCAAGGAGGCCACATGGGAGCTGCATGGCTGGACAGGCGAGATTAAAGAATCTCCCAAACCGACCCAAAGGCTCCAATGGCTGCAAAAGCAGCACTGTGGGGCAGTTACCCAGGACAGTGGTCGAAAATCACGACTCTTCCAGAAAAACCTAGACTGTTTTTAGAAGTCCCAAGTAATTAGCTACAGATGATGCTACAGCCAGCCATGTGGAATATGTAAAGCGCATTCTGCCGTGCACAGCTGCCCTGGAAACGGGCTGAAGATCAAACCGTCCCTGTACTCTGTACCCCCCCAAAACACAGAGTAAACATTGCTACATAACTAAACAATGTTTTAATGCTAGGGACCATGTTCTACTCATAGGGATCTTTGTTTTTTACCATTACAAACTGAATAGCTACCGACAGTCCCAAATTTGCCATGTGTATACCCCTGCTCTACCAGATATAGATATATAATATATGCCTCTTGGTCCAACTATAAGCCGCAAGCCTTGTGTTTACACGGACTAATACGAGTTATTATTTTCTTTAAGTCCCTTGCAGCTGCTGAACAGGTGAACAAACTCTGCGACGAACATTTATTTACTCAGGGAAATCATTTTTTTTCTACCAGGAGTAAAATTTAAATACAAAACATTTGCTTATGGCAATTTTCAAACAGTATTACATTCAGCTGTTTCTCCAAATCATACATTTCTGTATATTTAAACAATTAGCACCATGTTTACATCTGAAAACAACACTTTCCTTGTAGCCATTAAACAGGGGCATGATCATATAGGGCCCCAAAAATTATATATATGACAGTGGAAAATCTGGAGGACCACTATGCACTTTGTTCCCACAAAGCTGCCTAAACATTATAAGTAGTGATGTTAATACAAAAAAAAACGGTTCAGTGCTGGGAGTAGTCTTTGAACGGAGGTGTAGGCAGCAACACAAACCATGCCAGGAGTCTCTCCTATCTGCCTTGAAGGTAGAATCTTTGGGATGGGTGTGGCGGTCGCGCTGAAGGGTATGATGGCTGTAAGGGTCTTCCAAACAGGGGATGGAGATATGTAAAATGAAGATATAATGAAAAATAGTACAGTATTTCGTATGGAGCCAAGGTGAATAACAACTGGAAATACGTACACTATACAGAGCTAAATATAGCCAGCATGGGCAGTATAATCCCCGCTTGTGGGTGTGGCTTCTTCTGATGATATACTTAGTAGGTCACAGGTTTTTAGAGTGAGTATGTAGAGACATATATGATACAAGACCTGGTGTACACTGTGGTAATGGGATAGGCTTTAAAGAATAAAAAAGTACTCACATTCGGGAGAGAAAATAAAGGTTGCTAAATCCTCATCAGAATGGGTGGTAATTTCCCCACCAAGGAAATAGCTCCAGTGAGATAAAAAAAAGAAAGAAAAAAAAAGGATAAAAAAAAGGATGAAAATGGAGGTCCAAAAATAAGAATAATCCAAAGCTTTATTAAATAATAAAAGCAAAAATGGATAAAACACAACACGTTTCGCCCAAAAATGGCTTTTTCAAAGTGTCACTCTAGCCACATCTAGCACAAACCCTTCCCTGGGTATACAGTGCAGTATTCAGAATATTATCAGCACTATAGTTTTATATCATGCTTTAAAATATCTGTTAAGTTTGGGACAGTTTTCTGCTATATATTTCCTCAAAACAAAATGCCAATTTCTCTGTGCCTTTTCTAAAGGGACAATCTAATGTCCCTGACACCCCTAATATAGAAAAATGCATATTAACAGACTCTATGGTGAACTTTAACCCTCTGTGACACAGAATTTGCAGCCATGATTCAAAGAATATAAATAAAAATTTATTTTAAATATAATATCCTTTATTAATAAAAAAAAGTATTCCTTGTTCACCGGGCTAATTTTGCATCAATATTGGATCAATTATGACACACAAAATGAATAGATTGTATGGATAGTTAAGTTTCAGAATAAGTAATGCTTAATCCCGGATTCATGCAACTCTTTCCGTTCCAAGGAAGTAAATTAATAGACTTTTAAAATGAGCCTGAGGTAATTGTCGAATAATTTATTAAAATTCTCATTGAAATGTAAAAACAAAAAATGAAAGCGGTACGACAAAAGATTACCTCCAGGCTACACTATTGTCACCTAGATCCAAAGATGTTCAGATAGGTCCTGGGATGCATTTTTCTTTTATACAAGCGTCAACACTGTACAGCATATTCAAACCTTATATACTGTAGATGATTTATAGGGACTTAACAGCCATCATATGCACTTTAATGCATATGATAGCATAGGTGGTCCCTTTACATTTTGGTGGTGTCCTCCTTGTTAATGTATGGATTCTACACAATTCCCCCATTTGCATGTGTCCCTTTCCCTATCCCCCAGCTATTCCCATACAGGCAATGTTTTCTTCTGACACCTGGTATACTTACAGTATGCTCCATTACTCTCTAACTGCTCTAACGAGTTACAGGGGAACTAACGAGTTTGAGCTGCCACTCAGTGGCATGAAACATCGGATCACTGAGGGGTCCAGGAGCACCAGGAGAACGCTCTACAGGAGTTATTCATCCTGAATAACCTACCAAAGGGTTAAGCCCTAATACAGGAAACCAGGGCTTGCCTGCTTCTCCCTGCTATCCGTTGACTAAGTCTCCCGGAGCATTTTTTCAAAAAGATCGGAAACCCTGTGACGCTGTCTTCCCTGGAGGGACGGGGAGATGCAGTGCCTGTGGTGCACTCCATGGCTCCGCAATTTTGCAGAAGTACTCCAAGAAGCTACAGATGGATTTGCGAAGAGAGGTGCAGAAATGTCTCTTTCGAGTACTTCCACAAAATTTTGTCTTTATATCTTTTGTTTGTGGTCACTCCTCGTTTTTGGACATCTGTACGAATTAAAAAAAGGCAATTTCAAATCCAGGCATCTACAGTTCTTTTTATAATGAGTAAAATTTCCATTCTTTCCGTGATTGTAAGCTGAATTTAATTTCTCAATAGATAAAGGCTTTGGCAATCACTGCTAACTACTGTTAGAAAAATGCAAAATGGAATATGGTTTATTCTTAGATGAATACACAGTTCTGTTGTTGTTTTTGAAAATATGAAAGAGAGAGGATCCAAACATACTGTAGGAATAAATGATTTTTCAGTTTATAAAAATAGATTACACCTCCATCTATATACTAGCTGACAACCATTGTGTGTTTGCGCACTGCAGCAAATCAATGTGCACACAAATTGATTTATGTATGTTGGCTCTGGTGGTATCAATAAATGTAATGTAGTCCTTCCAACATTCGTTCATGTGTCCTACCTATCAGATTACCTCTTACAAATGGATTGTTGGGCCAAATACATCTCCTTAGCTGGGGTGAGAGGCAAATGCATACACAGATCAGCCAATAACATTATGGCCACTTGCCTAATATTGTGTAGGTCTCCCTTTTGCCGCCAAAACATGGCGCATGGACTCCACTATACCTCTGAAGGTGTTCTGCGGTATCTGCACCAAGACGTTAGCAGCAGATACTTTAAGTCCTGTAAGTTGCAAGTTGGGACCTCCACGGATCATACTTGTTTGTCCAGCACATCCCACATATGCTCGATTGAGATCTGGGGAATTTGGAGGGCAGGTCAACACCTTGAACTTGTTGTGTTCCTCTAACCATTCCCAAACCATTTTTTCATTGTGGCAGGGCGCATTATGCTTCTGAAACCATAAGGAAATACCTTGTCCATAAAAGTGTGTACATGGTCTGCAACAATGCTTAGGTAGGTGGTACATGTCAAAGTAACATTCACAAGAATGGTTTCCCCGCAGAACATTGCCCAAAGCATCACACTGCCTCCACTGGCTTGTTTTTTTCCCATAGTGCATCATGGTGCGCATTAAGTTTTTCAGACCCTTCTTTCAAGATACCCCAAATGTTCAGACAGCCTTGTGATTAATTTCTCTTATAAGTAATATTGCCCACTGCCTCCAATCACAAATTGTATTTCTGTGGATTTGGAGAAACATTGCAGTGTTTCTCCAAAACCAGTCTGTAAAACAAGCTGTAGCTTGTTAACCACAAACCCATAGGCATAAACCTACTGAGCCTAGTAGACAGTCCTCTCTTTCTAGGGGAATACAAAATAAAATAAAACACTAGGCTTCCCTGGTTGGCCCATTGTATTAATATTAATGATTATTAATATAAATTAATAATTTCTTGAAAAACTTCACGCTTTAGAGATATCTTTTCCACCTTGGTCACTGTTGTACTGTCACTTTCAATACAATTTTAGCTTTTGTCCTCCCCATGCACAGATGATTCTTGGGTAATATTTTGCAGACAGGACATCTGTGCCTTGTATTTGTTAACAAGCATCTCAGAGAGACTTAGAACCTTCTCAATTGAAATAAAAGGAAAGAATTAATATTCTAGAACATTTTATGTAACGTATAATTGAATTTTATGTGATGGAGAATTTGAAATATGACAACCATTAGATTGTGAATGGCACAGACAATGAAACTGAAAATAAGAAGAATGTACCAGATCACATGAACGTATTCTCCTTTTCCATTTATTAAGACAAAAATCAAAACCCAAATCCCAACTTAGTGACTTCAGTGACTTACCACAACTATGTCAGTTGGTTATTAATTTCTATTACAAAACAATATACAATAGCTTAAGCCACTATTAGTATTTCTTTTCACTAATAAAATAAATATGTTAATTTTAGTACATACTGAAAATCAAATACTTACATGTGTGTATATATGTATATATATATATAAAGTGTTTATGTATTTTTGTCCTTATGTCAGGGCTACTACCTTTGCATTTCACTCACACAATGTGATCACGATCTCAAAATGGATAGGTAGACAGAAAAAAAGACAAAAGAATATACTATAGGTTGGATGGCTCCTATGAGCAATCCTAAATCTATAGAAAGAAAGAAGAAAATAAATTTAAAAAATATTTCAAGTTAACATTCCGCAATTTTTTTCGTGATTTTATATCAGCTTTATGGCTCATGAATAAACATTTAATAACTGCCATATTTTATCAAAAGGCTTACAAATTGATTACTCTGTTTCTGATTTTTGTTAGCAGAATAACAAAATAGCAAAGACAATTTAGTGGACGTTCCTAACATTTTCTTAACTGCTGTTTGAACTGCTATCTTTGAAGATAAATTGATGAACAAGAAATCTGTATTATCTCTGTCCACAAATAGACAGTGTTCACACTAATCTTTCTATGAGCAGAAAGATACCTCTGAAAGATAAAGTACAAGATGCAGGCTCTGTTCACTACCCGTTTTTGTACATGTGTACATATTAATCTTAGTGCATTAGTTAGCCTTTAATTCTTCAAAACATAAATAAGGGTCTTGTTGGCCCAGATACAAAATGAATACTGTAAGGCTGTTCTTAGCAGTCCCTAAAATGTTGAATATTGCGAGCATGAATGTTTAGGAGGCTTCAACCCATCACCTGGTCATTGCATGACAGGAAAACATGCGCCATAGCTTGATGAGACCACAAAGGACCTACACAACAAAGATTCCAATCCTAAACAATTGTACAACTGTTTCAAATTGTAAGCAAATTTTGTTGTAAGAGCAGTCTTACATCTTTGAGATCTACTGCTACTGATACAGAAAATAATATGAAACAAAACATGTTTTAGACAGTATGTTTATTCTCCAGGCGCTGAGCATCTGTTGGTTATAAGGAATTCAATTCAATTTTTTAAATGTCAGTCATATATGCCATTGGCTTACATCCCCGTGCCTCGGGGCTCACAGACAGGCCAGGAATTCTGGGTATCCATGCCTATAAATAAGAAGTCCTATTTTTTAATTGAGATACCTGTGCTCGGTCTGGAATATCAACAAATTGCGGCTAGTTTTTGGCCCCCGAGACGTGGAGTTGTGTTGCACTGCTATAAGCCTTTTATCATTATCACATTTCCAAGGGCAAGCACTTATATGCAGCATGCAGTAAAGCTGCCAGGAGAATGGGAAATCCAGGGGACAATCATGATATATCAGATTGCTCACCAAAAAAATGATTCCATTTACACTTTTTTATATCCCAGAAAGGATGCATATGTCATGGAAAGATTTAATAACTTAAAGTAACACGTCAAAGGGACTGAGTTTTTATTTGAATACAGTTTTAGTGGTATTTGTTAGTATCCACTACTATCATCTTCATGGAAATTCATGGAAAACAAACAAACATGAAGAGTTAAAATGCCTTGCTTACATTGGCATTGGACAGGACACATTCTACATACCTACTCCCACTTCCCAGCATTCATTTTCAACAATAACATCATCATAGTTATACATAACTATAATCAGGGATGTAACTAGAAACCAGAAACAGGAAGAATTGCCTTCATTGCCCCCACACAACTGATTTCTGGCGGGAAGCTGTTTTTATCAGGCACCATTTTATGTACTGGTGCTGACAGAGACTCTGACTCGATTGGATTACTTTTATGACTCGACACATTTATACATAAACCCCTTTTATTCAGCAAGTTAATGGCGTCTTTATGTAACTGTCAAGCCACCAAAATATCTCTAATTTATATCTAATTTAGTAGCTAAAATTCTAGACTCACTAGAACCTAGAAAGGCATTGTCACAAATGGACTAGGCATCTAATTGTTTACCATAAAGCAGCCGATACTTAAATTTGTCTATTTTGCAGTATGAAAGATATATAATAGTTTAGAGTATGCTACCAAACCCTTGTATGTAGACCTAGCATCTTATAAGCAAATAAAAAGACAATGTAAGCATCTTTTTCTCAGCCACGGTTGAGTTTGTATACTTGCATTCCTATTTATTTTTTGTAAATGCAAGGAAAAAAGAACTATTTATCACGTACATTGCTTACACAATTGTACAAGCTATTTCTAAAAGACTAAGTTGAAGGGTCAGTCAAATAAGACAATGTCTTTCAGATTTATATTACTGCAGTGTGTAACCTTTCAAAATTGTGTTACTTCTAATTGATACGCCATTCCAGAAGTATGATGAGATTGCGTCATCCCATATATAAGAGTTATAGATTATACATCTCGGTGTCTTGTCTTTATTGTGTTTTTTCATTGGTCATTATTATTTTACGAGCCCCACAGGAGGCTGAAGCAAACTTAATCCTGTTTATTCTTTGGAACAGCTATGTTCCTTAAAAAAGAGAATAAGTTAATATGTATACTGCAGTGGTGCGCAGTGGATCCCTTGTGCGTTAATTAAATGAAGAAACAATGCCTATTAAGAATGTAAGAAATGTAAGTACTTCTAATTCTTAAACCCTGGTTATCCTGCTGTATATGTATATGATTCGTCAAAGTGCCAGTGAGATGCATTGTGCTTCCTATATAGTCACACAAGTAAGTAAAGAAGGAGCAGTTTAGTTTTTATAGAATACCACACTCAAGTCTTGGTTCTTCACTAGCCTAACATCACAGCTTGTGGCAAGATGACGGGTTGCAGGGAGGCCTGAGGTGAGGTACAGAGAGACTGGAAAGAGAAAGATGAATTGGAGTTGTAGGCATTTTCTAAGTAAAAGAAGTTGGAGTTATGGTAACAACGGGTGAGAAGGGGAGGAGATCAGAGGAGATCAGAAGTGTATATTTAGACATTAGATGAAAAAGAAAAACATCTATGGTATATATATACAGAAAAATACCTAATAAAACAGAACATGAATTAATAAACTTGCTTGCAGGTCTGATAAAGTAGATCAAATGAGGTGGAGTACCATGTCTTTCTTGGAAGGTTGTGGGGAAGTTCAAGCTAAGTTACAGGGAGGCTTTTCTTTATGATATATTTTGGATTAAGTTATGCATATTAACTAATACATTGTGTTTGCCAAATTTATATTAATTCTCACATTAGTACTGGATTTCACTCTACTTCAGACTATCACCATAATTCAACTGATACACTTTTATGTTTCATTGTTAAAATGTGTACATTGAATTCCCCCTCACTCAGCATGTCCCTCATTCCTTGACCTGCAGGCGTATTTTTGCCCATGCACCCACAATAGAAGCCAAGCCTGAGTTAAAGACTTTATCATTTGAGAACATTGAAGGTGTAGCTTGCCTTCTTTTGGATTTTAAACCTACCCAAGGTCCACAAACCATCAACTTTTTTACTTCTTTTTTTTTAATTTCAGTCAGCCCTTTAATTCAAGGTATCAACCTTGTCAGAAGTCATCAGCAAGAACGGGTTGAACTGGCTTTGCATAATATAATATTCAATGGGTAAAAAGACTTTGAAAAAATATCTTTGATTTATCAATACACTATACAAGGCCAGACATGCCCTTCATACGCAAGAAGCTCCCTGGGGTTGGCCCTTCATAATTAAATAGTAAATTCGAGAAGATTAAACCACAACCCTCCATTGCTTTAATGAATAGACATACAATTATTGTGATATTGATGTACCAAGCTAAAATATTAGTGAGTATAAAGATCTACTGTTACATTATATAATATATATATTATATTTTCTAGTATTTCATATAGAAGTATACATATGTCTTGCAATCATAGTAAATACGAAGACATAATCCCAAGGTGCTTTCAGTCACACAAAGTAATCCACCAAAAACATGTATGTATGTGTTTGTATGTGCGTATTAGGAGCATAAGACTACACAAATTATAGGTCTAAGAGGCTGAAAGGGTTCTTAGTACTTTATCTTGAAAAACAAATTGCAAGCATTCATGCCAAGAGGTTCACAAACACAATGACTCATATCTGAAGTTCCATTCAACACCTCGCCTGGCACCACTGATAATGGACTGCTTTATTTTCTGCTTTAAACTGTGCAAGCTCACAAAGGAAAGCCTACCTAGTTAGACTTATACCAGTCATTATGAGAGTTTGTCATGGATTTTGCTTTGTTCTTTCTCCCGAAACCCCCACCAATTGTACTCCCTGCTTCAATAGTCTATTCTATTTAGTGGGTTATAGGGAGGATGACATTTAGCACAATTCACCATAGAAAGAAAGCCTTTTGGAAATGTCATCTTTTGCTATTTTTAGCCATAATATATCATAGTCAACAATTGCTGGTCACACAATAATGCAGGCATTTGCTTGCCCTTGGACGGATGGCTGGACAGTTTACACATATTGTTTATATAAATGTAAGAACAATATCTAAGACCTCTTTTGATAGACCTAAAGAAGATGTTGTTGATACTTCACCTTTCATGTGTTCATATTGTAAAAATAAGTCAAATATTTAAGAAATAAATAAAAACATGGTATTATTTAATATAGATTATAAAACTAAACAAATCAGTCCACTGTAAGCCCAGCATCCCTTTCTCCTGTGCCCTATGGAATTCATGCTCTGTGTGCAAAAAACTCACTGCTGTCCACAACCTTTTCATCTCCTTGGACTCACTGAAAGTGGTTACCATCTGTCGACTCTACCTCTCCTGCTGCTCTCTATTATGGTGGTCTGCACTTCAGACACACATAGAGACCTGGAGACAGACAGGGACGTAGTGTTGTTATTCTTCTCCTCTCCTTTTGCTGTACATTTCAATGTCTATCACCAATGCCCTCTCTCTCCTTCTCATCTTTTGAGGTACACTCTGTCTGTCTCTTCTCCCCAATTGCTATGCATGTTGCTGATCTTCCAGCCTCCTTGCCCTACTTTCCAATTCTTTGATCACATACCCGTCTGACTCTCTTACTTTCATCCCTGCACTAATCCTGGAAGGTTCAAACATACCAATTGAAGACCCATCCTCACTCGTTGCTTCCAAACTGCTGTCACTCACCTCTTCTCTTTGTCTCCCACAATGGACCACCTCCCCACACACCATAATGGTCACCAAATTGATCTAGTTTTCTCCCACCTTTGTAAAATATCTCCCTTCTCTTTGTGTGATTAGTCTATTAACATTCAACTTGGCAATACCTGCCACACCTCCTCTACCTAGAAAAAACACAAACCTACCGGAACCTCTGTGACATTAACACCTCTCCTATTCTCTGTCGATCATATCTTCTCTTGGCTTCCAATACAACCTATACGCAGATGACACCCTAATCTATATCTCCTCTTCCGACCTTTAACCAACTCTTCTAACCCGCCTCTTTCTCGAATTGCATCATGCATGGCGTTGCATTACCTGAAGCTCAACATCTCAAAGACTGAGTTTATGGTTATCCTTTCATCCCCTTCGTCCATAACTCCTTACATCTCTATGACTGTTGACAAGGCCACCATCCAACACACTGGCCAAGTTCATTACCTTCTCTTTCATCCCTCACATCCAGTCCTTCACCAAATCCTGCCTCCTTCTGGTGAAAAATATCTCTTGAATTCGCCCATTCTTCACATAAGAAACTACCAAAACATGAATCCACTCCCTTGTGATATCATGTCTGGATTATTGCAACTCCCTACTGACTGGTCTCCCCTTCTCACGCCTTTTACCACTTCAATCTATCCTCAACACTGCAGCTAGATTAATCTTTCTCTGTCACTGTTGTTCTGCTTCACTGTGCCAATCACTCCATTGACTCCTAAATCACTCCTAACACTCACGTACACAGCCCTTAACAACTCCGCACCCCCTTATATTTCTACCCTCCTATCAAAATACCCCCTTATCCGCCCTCTTCGTTCTTCTTATGATCTGTGTCTATCTTCTAATGTCATTAGCTCTTCTCACGGCTGCATTCAGGTTTTGCCCCAGGCCATAACCCTTCTCTGGAAATCCTTTCCTTGTTCTATCACACTTTCCCCCTTGTACGTGTCTTTCCAAGGCAGCCTGAAAACCCTGAAAACAAGAAGTATAAAACCTTTCTTCCTAACACTCTCAGCCCACATCCTAATCAAGCCACCTTAACAACCAACAACCCCTACCGATCATCCTTACTCAGCCAACTCATCTAAGCAGTCCTCTCCTACTGTTTCACCTGTCCTCAAACACTAACTAAATTATAAGTTTGCAAGAGCAGGGCCTTCTTCTCCTTTTGTACCAGTTTGTTATGGTTTGTGATTTTCATTTATTTTGCTGACTCTGTTGTTACAGCGATACGGATTCTGCTGGCGCTATAAAAATAAATCAAATCATTTCACCTTTTAGTATAATGTACAATGCTATAGTATGTTGTAGAGAGTTACTTATTTCTGATCGTAAAAACTTTTGTTTTCTAGAACTTTTAAGTAATTTGTCAATCTGCTAATTGCCTTGTTTCATACAATTTCCTTAATTACTTCGGGTTTTATCTGAGTCAATGTAGTCACAAGAGTCATTAAAGTTACTTTTTAATCAGTTCATTTGTACGCCAGTGTTATGTCAATTTTAGTGCTAGAAAATTAAAAGGGGATTATATTACATAATACTAATGAGACCAAGTGTCCCTGTTCTCCAAATGCCTGCACAATTGCTAAAATCAAAAACCTAGTACCCAGCATTCATATTGAGGGTTTGATTTGGTGGAGAATACCAAGAGGATTTGTAGGAGATATGATAAACAAATGTTCGTGTGTTTTTGGCTAGACATAGTGGCAGAAAAAACACCTGGTAGTCGGCAAAAAAAAAGCTTTTATTAAATTATCTAAAATCCTGCAGATGCCCATGATGACAAGGAGAATGTTTTCTGCATTTCCACTATTTCCTTTAAAAACAGTAATACCTGTATGGTATTTTCAATTTGTTGAAAGCGAATAAAGGACAAAAACAGCCCTTAATCAGTGATTTATGGCACAACCCCATAGTCTTTGGGATATTAAGGAAGCCTTCGTTTTTATATTTACAAGAAGTACTTTACAAAAATGCTAAATAGCTATTTCATGTTCTTTTCAAACTACATTTTTCATTTTAAAGTGGTGTCATCTCAGTTAATTTCTCATCTAGCACTGATTATATTTGTGAAAAGTGACACAACATTTCAGTGGTTCTTCTAAATGTATATAAAAAAGGAATCTTAGCTTAAATTGCTAATTATTGCTAATAATTGCTAAGGATCTGTTATTGAATCACCTGTTGGCCCGTAGGCTTTGTACAACTCGCATCCTGTATGAAACCCCGTAGCTCTTTAATTGGAACGGCAGATTATGTCTGTGCCCACTTCCAATTTACTGGGTGGCAGCAGTGACCTGACACCAGTGGCGGAACTACCGGGGTCGCAGGGGTCGCACCTGCGACCGGGCCCCTGGAGTTCTGCCAGTCAGGGGGCCCAAGGGGTGCCGAGCGGTTGCTGAAGACGACCGCTCTGCAACTCTTGGGCCCCCCTGACTGACAGAAATCCAGGACTCCTCTGCTGGCGGCCGCCGCCGCCTGCCTCAGCGCTTCAACTCCTGTGTTGGAAGCGTGAGGCGTTTGTCTCGGGTGTTTGTCTCAGCTTCACGCTGGGCGCCGGCATATGACGTCATACGCCGGCGCTCAGCAGTGAAGCGCCGGCACCCGAGACAAACGCCTCACGCTTCCAACACAGGAGTTGAAGGTAAGTGACC
>VKOC01024543.1:0-10655 GCA_009364415.1 Spea multiplicata | reverse complement strand
CTTTTTTTTATTTTTTTTTTATTATTTATTTATTTATTTATTTTGCGCCGTTAATACATGCTCTCTGCTCTTCACAGATTTATTTGTTTGATACTAGCGCTTCCTCGTGTCATACAGGCTCCGTCTACACGGAACTTTGTGTACCACTTGTCCTGCACTTCTGTATGCGCCTGTCATGATCTCGCCACGTCCCCTGGGCGGGAATTTTCATTTTTATTATCTTTGTTCCACTGGGCTCCATATGCAATGCTACTGTTACTTTCTTTACTGAAAATGCTGTGCTCTGGGGGGGGGGCGGGGTATGGTTTATGTGGTTATCTGGTTTTTTTTTTTTTTCTCTTTCTGCGCGTCTGATATCCTCGCTACCCGGATGTTATGCGTCCCTCCTGTGCACGGCTTACTACGTTATTTACATATTCTGTGTATATGTTTGCACTTACCATGTTTTCATTACGTCTACTGGGTGGCTCTTTACAACTCCTCACGTCTCCTATGCAATGATTCCTGTTGGTGCTGCGTTCTCTGACGCGGGTGGGGGGAGGGTAGGGGGGTTTGTGGTTCTTGGGTTTTTTTTTTGTTTTTTTTCTTGCGCCACATCCAGTCCTCTATACTTCAATGCTCTCAACGCATTTAATTGGCTGATATTGCTATTGCCGACCTCGTGCCGTGTGTGCTCAATGTACACGGATTGCTGTCTGTTCTCACCATGTACTGCGCTTCTATATAGGCCTACCATGGTTTTGCCACGACTCCTTGGCGGTTGTTTATGTGCTGAATTCTCTGTCACGGGTAGGGGTTGGTTGGCGGGGGGTTTGTAGCTATCTGGGTTTTTTTGGTTTTTTTTTGCGCCGCATTTGGTTCTCTGTACTTACATGCTCTCAACGCGTTTCACTGGCTGATATTGATGTTGCCGACCTAGTGCCGTGTGAGCTCGCTGTACACGGATTGCTGTCTGTTCTCCACGTGTGCTGCGCTTCTCTACACGCCTACCATGGTTTTGCCACGGCTACTTGGCGGCTACTTCTGTGCTGAATTCTCTGTCACGGGTTGGGGGGGGTTTGTGGCTTTTTTTTTTTTTTTTTTTTTTTTTTTTTTTTTTTTTTTTATTTATTTATTTTATGTTATTTTTTTGTGTGGCTAACCTCTTGCATCTTACTGAGAGGGCTCGACATTGTTCATGGGTCTCCGCGCCTTGGTTCGCACTTGGTGACGTGCGATGGTTATTGTTATTGTTCCTAATGTTACTCTCGTTCATGTGTTCCTTGTCACTGTGCTATACCTCAAGGTTTCTCTATGGGGCGGTTGTTTCCGTCAATTACTATCCAGGTTGTATGGCCTGGCCATTGCTCTCCACCCCTCCCATTCTCCCCTTTCTTCGTGGTTCTTATGCTATCTTTTGGGTCTGCGAGCGGCGGCTCTTATTGGGCTCGTCTCTTTTCCCCTCTTTCCTTTTTCTTCTCTTTTGCCTCTGGTTTCCTCTCCTCTCTCGTCGGTCGGCCCCTGCCCCTACACGATCTCGCCCTTCAGTTACTGGGTGCGGTGTTCCCGGTGGGCGTAGTTGGTGTCTTTCTCCTTTCTTTCCCCTCTCCTTGCCCTTTCCTTTTCCTTCACCTCCTTGCCTCTCCCGCCCCTCTTCTCCCTCCTTTGCTCTGTGTTCCCCCTGTCTTTTTCTTTCCCCCCTTCCCCTTTTTTTTTTTTTTTTTTTTTTTCTTTTATTTTCTTTTTCTCTCCTCTCTTCCTTTCCTTTGTTGTCTTGGTTGTTGTTGTTGTAGCGGTTGCTGTTTGTGTCCCTCTCCGTCTCTGTGTGATGTCCGCAATGACTGCTGGTATGAATCTGCTCTCTATCAATGCACGTGGTCTGAATACTCCGGAAAAACGTTCCTCTCTTTTGCGTGATCTCAGGCGTGGGAGAATTGATGTTGCTTTCGTACAGGAGACACACTTTTTGAAGTCCAAGGCCCCCAGGCTACTTTCCCGATTCTTTCCCACTGGGTTTTTCAGCGATAACCCTTCTGCTAAGTCCAAGGGTGTGGCGATGCTTTTCTCTAATCGGCTTCCATTTCATTTGCTCGATACTCGGGAAGATCCCGAGGGGAGATTCTTGTTGGTGAAGGGGAGGATTCTGCAGCAAATTTATACGTTTGCCAATGTCTACCTTCCCAACAGAGGTCAGCCTGTTGTTCTGCGCCGTGTCTTTCGGGAGTTGGAGGGCTTCCAGGAGGGGATCCTTGTGCTCGGGGGTGATTTCAATGTGTCTTTACATCCCGCCCTGGACACTTCTTCTGGCACGTCTGGGACTCCTCGACACGTTCTTCGTAAGATTTCGGCTATCCTCTTGGAGCACCGGCTATTGGATTGTTGGAGAGCCTTGCATCCTTCCGACCGGGATTACACCTTCTATTCTATGTCTCATCGCTCCTACTCTCGAATTGATTATTTCTTTCTTCCATGCCACCATGCTTCTCTCTTGCGTAGCTCCACTATTGGGGTCACTACTTGGTCTGATCACGCCCCAGTCCTGCTTTCCTTGCTCTCCCCGCTGGCCCGCCCCCTGGAGCGCTCCTGGCGCCTCAATGAAGCGATTCTCTCTGATACCGCTGTCGGTGCGGAGGCTCTAGAGGTCCTCCGTCGGTATTTTGAGGAGAACTCGATCCCTGAGACCCCGTTGTTGACGGTATGGGAGGCGCATAAGTGCGTGATCAGGGGTCACTTTGTCAGCGTCTGTTCTCGTCGTAAACGTTTGGCAGCGGCCAGGGTTGATGAGCTCTATGGTGAGATCGCGGAGGCGGAACGGGTTCATAAGTCTTCTGGTTTGGGAGCTGACCTGCAGCGCTTGCTTGCTCTGCGAGGTGAATTAGCCTCTATTCTTAACGAGCGGATGCAACGATCCTTTGCCCGCTCTAGAGCTCTGTTTTATGAACATGGGAATAAACCGGGCAAATACCTTGCTAGGGCTCTGAGGGCGTCTCGCAAGTCGGTGTATCTCTCGAGAATCCGCTCCTCTGACGGCCAGCTCCGTTCGCTTCCCTCGGACATCGCTGCCTGTTTCAAGACGTATTATGAGAAGCTGTATAATGTACGCGGAGGGGGATCGCCTTCGGCGCCCCGGGTGGAGTCGGACGAGGTCCGGCATTACTTGGAGCGGACTATCAGCCGCAAGCTCACTGCAGAGGCGTCTGCCTCCCTTGATTCCCCGATCACGCTACCTGAACTTTTGCTGGCCCTTAAGTCCTCACCCCCTGGTAAATGCCCGGGTCCGGATGGACTCCCGCTGCGGTATTATTCCACATTCAAGGATCTCCTCGGCCCCCATTTTGTAGCCGCCTTCAATTCTATCCTCACGGGTGACCGCATTCATGATCATACGTTGCTGGCCTCGATCACCCTCATTCCCAAAGAGGGCAAGGATCCGGATCACTGTGGCAGCTACCGCCCTATCTCTTTGCTCAACTCTGATCTTAAGTTGTTTGCCAAGGTCCTCGCCAATCGTATTAAACCTTTCCTGCCCTCTCTGGTCCACCCTGATCAAACCGGCTTCGTTTCTGGTCGGGAAGCGCGAGACAGCACCATTAGGGCTCTTTCTCTGATGCATTTTGCTAAACATGCACGTGTTCCAGCGGTCTTGCTGTCTACTGACGCAGAGAAGGCCTTTGACAGAGTTGATTGGTCCTTTCTGTTTGCCTCTCTAACGCACATGGGCTTCGGCCCCGGGCTGCTCACTTGGATCCGCGCTCTTTACTCCACTCCAGCGGCGCGTGTCCGCGTCAATGGTATCTCCTCTGCCCCTTTCAGTATTAGAAACGGCACGCGCCAGGGCTGTCCGCTATCCCCTCTTTTATTTGTTTTATCCTTGGAACCCTTGTTGCAATCTATCAGGGGTAACCCAGACATCAGCGGTCTATCCGTGGGGGGCACGCACCATAAGGTTTTAGCATACGCAGACGACCTCCTCTTCACCATCTCTCAACCGCGGCTGTCCCTCCCTATCATCATGCGCGAACTCTCGCTTTACGGTGCTCTTTCAAATTATAAGATCAACCCTTCCAAATCCGAAATTCTTAACGTTACCTTGCCTTGTTCTGAAGTTCGCTCCATCTCGCCGTGCTTCTCTTTCCGATGGAGTGCTGATAGAATTAAGTACCTGGGAACATGGCTCTCCCCTGACTTCTCCCAGCTTTTTCGCTATAACTTCCTGCCTCTCCTTGCTGGGGTGCAGGCCGACTTGCTACGGTGGAGATGTCTGATGATTTCTTGGGTGGGCCGCATCAATGTCATTAAAATGTCTATCATGCCTCAGATACTATACCTTTTTCAGACCCTTCCTATCTCTCTTCCCTCGTCGTTCTTTGTGTCCTTGCGACAGACTCTTTTGCGGTTCGTTTGGGGATCTCGGGCCCCTCGTGTCCGTTTCTCCACTTTGATCTTGCCCAAATCACAGGGGGGCCTGGCGCTGCCTTGCCCTCGCTCTTATTACAGGGCGTGTCACCTTCTCCGGATCGTGGAATGGGCCCATGGCCCTAGTCATAAGCAGTGGGTGGCTGTTGAGTCTTGCCTCTTGGGATCCCCTGCTGGTGTGCTGCCCTGGTTGTCGATTCCGGCGGCTAGGTCTCTAGCCACGCCTCACCCATTTATACGAGCCACATTGGACGTCTGGCATTCCGTGCTCCGGCACACCCGACTTTCCACTATTCCATCCCCTCTGACCGCTGTCAGGGATAACCCCGACTTCCCACCCGGCCAGGGGCAGCTCCTTTTCCCTGCCCTTCCCTCTGACCGGACTGGCAGTATCCGCTCTTATTGGTCACCTGCGGGCCTTAAGCCCCTGAACCAGCTTTCTCCTTCTTCGCCTCCCTCTTTTTCCGATGTTTTTAAGTATGCGCAACTTCGCAGTTTCTGTTGCTCTTTACCCCGGCAACACAATCTTTCTCGTGCCCTCACTGTGTTTGAGGATCTCTGTGTGGCGCCCTCCTTACTGGCTCATGGGGTCTCCCGTCTGTACGGCCTTCTCCTCGACGCTTTTAACCCCGTGCCACCGGCGTTTATGGGTCGCTGGGAGTCGGAGCTGCGACTCACCTTCACGCGGCCCCAGTGGGAAAAGATATGTATTCTCAATTACCGCTGTTCCAGGAGTGCCAGAGATCAGGAGATGTCATATAAGTTGCTGGCCCTCTGGTATCGCCCTCCTGCATTACTCTCTACCTACCGCCCCGATGTTCCTAACCGTTGTTGGCGGTGTAACGCCACCCCGGGTTCCCTCCTCCACATCTGGTGGGAGTGTCCGAGTATTGTCCCTTTCTGGACTGCTATCCATTCCACGCTTCACCGCTTCACGGACTCGGTTCCCCTTCTTACTCCGGAGTGCTTCCTTCTTTTCCATGTGCCCCAATCCGTCAAGTGCTTTCGGAAATCGGTACTTTGCCATCTGTTGGTGGCTGCTAAGGCTTTAATCCCTTTACACTGGGGCTGTCCTGCCCCCCCCACGTTCGCTGAGTGGGTGCTCAGGGTGGAGCGGATCCGGGCCCTGGATGAACTTCATTATATTGCTTCTGGGAGCATGGAACGGTATCAGGCCACGTGGTTCTATTGGCTGTCTTTCGTGAGTGACCCTGTTATTCGTCCCTTGTTGGAGTGATTTATGTACTGTACGTCTTTGCTGTCTTCTTTTCTCCTCTTTCTTCTTCTGTCTTTCTTTGTCCTTGCGTTGTAGTTGTATTTTTTTTTCATTTTTCTTTTCCTTTCTTCTTTTCTCTTCTACTCTTCCCTTCCTTTCTGGTCCTCTCAGTTTCCTTTCCCGCCTGCGCCCTGTCCCTCCCTCCTTTGGCCCCTCCCTTCCGGTTCCTCTCTACCCTTTCTCCTTTCCCTCCTTGCCTTATCCTTCTGGTCTGCTCTGCGCCTCCCTCTAGCATGTGACCCCCTGGGGTCCGGCTCTTCCGAGAGCTCTTGCGTTGCCTGTTGGTAGGGCCCGCTATGCGCTTTCAATTTCTCCTGCCGTTACACCTACGCTACCACATTTAAATGTCACAGCATGGCCTTTCCCACCTCTCAGTGCCTTACCATTCCTGGCTTGATGACTAGCGTATATTGGGATACTTTCCACTGGTATTATATGTTGCATACGCTCTCTTTCGTATGAGCTCTATATTAGTAGTGCTTTCCTCGTTCCACTCCAGCGTGGGACCACTTCTGGCAGGGGGATTCTGTGGTATCCCATGATTAGTGCTCTGCCAAACAATCTGTTTGCGTGTCGAGCCGTTCACTCTGAATTCTCGTATGTTCTCCGCAAATGTTCACGATCCCCATGTATTTGCTATGTCCAGCTAGGAGCACGGGATGGTTCTTCCGCATTGTGTCTCCGGACTGCGGTTCCTTCGCTCTATGGGCACTCCGGGTGTTCTTGCGCGTGATCTGTCCATGTATTCTGTTATTGCCTTTTTTTGTAGCGCATTGGCGCACTGTGTATCGCCTATATGGATTCTTTTTCCCTCCCCCCCTCCCCTTTTTCCTTTCTGTACCCCTTCCCTGCATTATTTGGAAAATTACAATAAAATTCTGATTTACCCATAAAACAAATCTAGGAGACATGTCCGCTGGCTTCTGATATTTCTCAATCCCTGCTTTAACCACTTTAATTTAAAGAAGATCCATTCCCAAAGAGTAACACAGGCAAGCGGCAGCTACTATTTACTCCAGCGATGGTGCCAGCAGACCATGTAACCACAGCCGAAGGGGCAAGATATTTTCAGAGCCGTCACCATAATCCCCGACAAATGCGACTGGAGGTTAGAACTCCAAAGGCCACGCATTGTTTGAAAGGGTCAGCTGGCCGGCTAATTAAATGACAGTAGAATAGTTTGAAGGAGCTGCTGGGTTGCATCTACCGTGCCAGTCATTGTACATCGGTTTCTCACATAAAACACTTAGTGAGTCGTTCTGTAGAATCATTGTGACTCAGATCCCGGGCTGCCCACACAAATGGATGCGCAACACTAATGTGCATCACATGCGTAACCAGCAGTTAAAGCTGTTTTCCACATTAATATGGAAGGCAATTTTAAAGTTGCAGTAACTCAATCACATCATACAATGAAATGTCTTCTTCCCCGCTCCTAAAATTTTTCCTATTTTCAGTTTTTACCACTTGGAAAATCAGGGGAGTATTAACCGGGGACTTCAGTGACAAACCCCCTATAACTGTGGAGAACATATGAAGCCTGGTCAAGTTCTAAACACGGCCAATATTCTGCTGGCTGCGGGAAAATCAGCTTCGGAAATGCTCCTTACAGCCCCATACAGACAAAACAACCTATTGATTTCGATACAAATGCTTTCCTGCCACTGTTTGGTTGCTACACACTGTCACAAACATACGGAGGCATTCAATATCAGCTTCTTCATTTTTTTTCCTACAAGTTGAATAGGTAATAAAGTACTTTATTATCCCTCTAGATTGTAAGTTCGTTTAGCCTGTTATTTCAAATAAATATATTATATCCAGCTTGTTATGTCCTGTCTACCCACTGCTGTGAAATGCTGGTGCTCTATTAAACAATAAAATTATAATAATACATTATTCACTGGTGGGTGTGCCAAGACCATGGCATTGCCTCTAAGAATTGTTTGGATATTTTCACAGTCGTAAGAAAGAGGTATTTAATGCTAGCTGTAGTTATAAAAATATGTTAACTTTAGGAGAAGGAGAAATGGATTATACAAGCGAAGGGTTAATATTAATAAGCGAGCAGAAAGTCCTTCTGAATCAAAGTCCCATCGGATCCCTGGCGTTCCCTGCGCTGCTGTATGTCGTTGCTGTATGTCGTGCAGAGAGAGGCTTTCACTTGCACCAATAAACGCTGGGACTTTTTAAACAAACTGCTTTTGTTCACCAGCCAGTTGTTTATTTCACATCCCAAACAGTTTTTGAAAAGTCAATAATATTTACTGTGCAGACTAATCGCAATCGTGAAAAGCACACTAAATATTCAATACCTCAGGGGATGAAAAATGCTTATAGATTTTAGAAAAACAGGAAGATCTGAACTGAATAGACATAACATACATGATGTGGCCTTATTTCTGTTTATCAGGTCCTAGAACGCTTCTGCTATGCCAGCTGAACCTACTTTAAGTGGCCGCTGGAGCCATTGTGTTATCCTTTAATATGGTTGGTTTTGTCCCTTGCACATACATGGAGGAGCTAAGCAAAAAGCACACTATGCATTTGCACTGCCCATCCCCCAACAGTTCTTAGGTCTGGAAGAGACATGTAGTGCTAGAGTTCCACAAGTTGTAACGAGACATGCGCAGAAAGGCTCCTACGTACTCCAAAAAAGCGATTTCTTGTCAGATTGACTCCTTCAAGCAGCCAAAAGTAGTGGGCATGATCGGGGGGTGTCACGCGGCAGCTTATCCTAAAGCCAAGCGGCTTTTCTCCATATTAAAGTACTTTAATATTCATTCCTTATTGGCGAGGCTGCATGGGACAATCTGCCGCTCTAATAACAGGACATGAGTGGCCACAGTGTGGAAGTATATCAATAGATGTGTCCAGGAACGAGGAAATTGAGCTTAGGAAGTCACCTGTAATACCGGTAATACTATAAATACGGTTGACAGCCAAACATCGCCTTCCTGACAAGGACGTGTAAGAACACGAAGCGTTTTAATAAGTCTGCTGATTGCACCAACACACTGGCTTCAAAAAGTGACCCGGCCACGTTTCAGACCTTGCAGCACAACCATTCCATAACACTCCTTCTCTGTTGTCACCAAGGACCACATTTCTAGTAAATGCTACCTGAAGTCATTAAAAGTATTTCAGCCACAAAGATCAAGTTCCATTATGTATATAACCGTACAAGACCTTCAATCCTAGGATTTGTCCAGGACCGGTTCCTTGGTTATATACATATTGTTTATAGTTTACTAAATTCACAAGAATTACGCATACATATCACCGAGTGGACCTTAAGTCTCCGATTAACATATACACACAAAATATACAAGAAGAACTCCTGCTATAACCCTGTCCCTCCAGTGCCTTTAGTCATCATAATACAATCTAATCCCAAAGAGAACACCAGGAAACCCAATACCACACAACCGGCTGCCATCTACTCTAGATCAGCAACGATGGACAAACGAGAACAAAGACTGCAAACATGCACTTGTTTGTATAGCCATAAAAGTCAAGAGTCTAGTCCAAGTTGTATATAAAAGTTTAGAATCAATTTTTGCATTTTGTTACTAGACCTCTGCTCTTGCCATGCAATGCATGCGTGGGGTGTGAACTTTTGGTTTATAGATTAAAAGGGGTGACTGGTCTGTCTCTTTAACCGCTCAGAGAACCGAGCATGACCACGCAATCTCACTGAAACCTGAACCGGTTAGGTCTTGGGTACGCGAGAACATTCCCAACATCTGCGCATTCTACCCTCCGCAGCAATGCATCAAGTAGTGCTTCAAAACTTTTGAGTATGCACTTGCCACATGAACATTAAGAGGCAATGTGGAACATGTCTGCATTGCCATGTTACAAGCAGTGATAATTACCATAACGAATCTGCTTTTGTCTTAACCAGCCCTGTTCTTCCATGTGAGCCCAGGGGTTTCAAAATCTACTTAATTTCAAAACTAAATGGCCCTTGATAATAACAATGTGGTAAACCATAGGAGTTTATTAGAAATACTTAATCCTAGTGTACATGCCTATCATTAACACGTATTCCCTCCACCCTTTTCTCCCTGGTTACCTGCGGCCCATCACACCACTATCAATCTCATCACACCTACATAAAGTCAGAAACACAAACCCTACCAGAACTCTCTGTATCAATATCCACAACATGGACCACAGGCTCAGTTAACTCTTCTGCTGCCTTTAAACTCATCACCGGCTTTCCTCAAACAAACCACTAATGACTTGCTGCCCGCCGCCGTGCTTTCAGATACAGATGAGGATGGTACTCACGGCGGGGTGTTACAGCTCATCATACACGGTACCCGCAGTCATATCTCCACTCAGCCGCACAAGGAAGCACACGAACAATCCACAAAATAATACATAAGTGACATGTAAACTGAAACGCTGTGACACAAAGAAAAAGCCTGTCACACGCAATGGAAAAGTAGAGAAATCCATTTTGCTGCAGGGCCTGCAGTTTAGGTGGGGCTGGGACAGAGATTCAGCCTGCTTTGGGCTGCCAGGAAGTCACACAAGGATCCCTGAGCCATCCATTAGATGGGAAGAGCACCACACCAAGAGGAGGATCCCTGCAAAGGCAACTGCCTACCGGGAGCAGAATTAAATAGGTCAGCAGCAAGGTTACCGAGGTGTTACTGCTGATCATAGTGATCATAGTGATCAGCACGCAAGAGAGCGACACGAAATAGGGCATTCGCGAAATGCAGCCGCTAGCACACTTAGGCCAGTCTGGCCATGTGGCCTGGGCTGTAGTCATCATTCCCTGAGCCATGGTGTGAGCTAATGCTAGGGCGATCCCCAAGGACAATGCCTCTCACTAACTAGTTCATCGCCAGCACGCCTTACATCCTGTCAGATACAAGGGAGCCTGTGAGGGGGAGATAAAGGCAGGAAGAGGCCAGACCACGCAAGTGAATCCACGAAAAGAGCAGCAGCAGCAAGAACACACTAGGCC
>VKOC01024542.1:0-28926 GCA_009364415.1 Spea multiplicata | reverse complement strand
TGATGAGCTGATAAAGCATTTTCTTTAGTGGGAATCTAGGTTCTTACTGACTTTGATATAATCTCCCCAGCTCTGTGCCTTCTATGTTTTAAAATGAAGTTGGAAGGGTCCATCATAAAAACTCAATAGTTATGAAAAAACTTAGCTTTACTGAAAATTAAGCCACTGTTTTCTGTCCCACAAATAAGTGGATAATTAAGTGACGCCTTATAATAATCTTGGGGTACAGAAGGAGAATGCAGAATGCTTCGAAATATAAATGACTTATGGTGGCCTAAATTTATAGCTTGTGAGAGCCTTGGAGTGGAGACTATTGTTTGTAATTATAAAAGAGAAAAACAATATTGTATGCATTTGTCCATTAATGTGGCCGTAAATATATTGGTTGACCTTCTGGAAAAGAAACCACTTCTGAATTCTTAGTTCTTTCTCTGCGGGACATCACATTCCTTAATGTAATATGAACCACAGACCTCACTCCCCCCCATAGGGCAAAGGATGGAGAGTTAGAGCAGGCTTAGCGTGTATGTTATCCTCACTAAATATAGAAAAACAATCATGGCAATACCTTTTAACCTTTTTAGTACCAGAGTGCAATTTTAGTAGTTAGTGGTTTAATGAAGTATTAGCCACATTTAGTGTTTTAAGTATTTCTATCAGCTTTTATTTATATACTTTTTTTCTTAGAGGCTGATTATTTTATGTATGTTGTACTCTTACTTTAGTGATCAATATGCCATGAACATGTAAAACACTGCAAATCTTCAATGAACAAGCTTTTAATACTCACTGTACTTTAGAGAAAAGGAATGGTAAATTGATGCATATCTTCCAACATTATAATAAACAAATGTACTACATCGTATAATCTGTGATGATAAAATGGGTTGATGAAACGAGTATTACATGCTTTGCTTTATGTTGTTTTATTCAGGTATTCACCTATAAACAAAGCACAATTACGCGACAGAAGGTGACCACTATGCACCCAACCAGTGTCGATGGAGTGGAAGACATGGCGGCACTGAGTGATCTCCATGAAGGGTCAATAATGTTTAACCTCTTCCAGAGGTATCAGCACAACAAAATATATGTAAGTTTCATTCTCTCTTTTTCTATTGTGAGGGCATGTATTTTTTAAAAAACAGCAAGTGTTTATAGGGATAGAGACAGTATGTATTACTAGTTGGATGGAAAATGATTAGGTGGTTAAAATCTAAACAAAAACTGTGAGCATATACAAAAAAAATTAAGTGTAGAATGGAAGTGATGAATTCCACTTTACAGATCTCTGGTCACACTTCTTCTAGAGTATTGTGTACAGTTCTGGAGACCTCTCCAGAAAGACGTTGACATTTTGGAGTTCTGAGGAGGGCTACTAAAATAGTTAACTGTTTGCATGATAAAAAATCAGGAAAGACTAAATAATCTCAATATATATAGTTTGGAGGAAAGACGACGGAGAGGAGATGTCATAGAAACATTGAAATACATGAAGGGAATTGACAAAGTAGAGATGGCAGGGTTATATCAAGGAGAAACGTTAGAACAGAAGGCCATAATCTAAAAGTAGAGAGCCAGAAGCTAACATGTAATGTTAGCAAGTTTTGCTTTACTGAGATGGTAGAGGGAATTAAACATGCATGTGATAAGCATAACGCTATACTGAACCAAAAATGAGACCAACAAACGATTATGGTGTGAGACTTTTTATCAGGAAAAAGGCAGACCAAATGGTTCTTATTTACCGTTTACCTAGTAAACCCATTATGCATCACTGTGCTACCTTTATAAGACTTAACCATGTTCTGAAAACAAGATATTTTTGTTTCAGGACAACAGATCAGATTATATCATGAATTTAAAGTAGTATTCATTTTCTTTACTAGTATTTAGATTTTTTACTTTCATTTCACGTGTAGATTTACCAAATGTTTGTATGAATATATTCCTGTCACCACTAAATCATTTAATGTATTTTCAATATGTTGAGTTGTTGGCTAAGTTGTAAAAGATACCAGTGAAGACAGTATTTGGATTCTATTTATTTCAGAAGTTTAATCTTTCCTTTGTCCTGTGATCAAGTAAGGAATATAGTAGCATATATATCCGTTCTGGCACCCGTTATGGATTTCTGGTTGTAAATACCTGTCAATCCTCTGTGTGAGGTACATAAATCTGGAATGTCCAGCTGTCAAACCCAGTAACCATTGCAGAGGATCATTTGACAAATCGATGTCCAGACAGCAAGATTGTCCTC
Source organism: Spea multiplicata (assembly GCA_009364415.1). Taxonomy (NCBI): domain Eukaryota; kingdom Metazoa; phylum Chordata; class Amphibia; order Anura; family Pelobatidae; genus Spea; species Spea multiplicata. The sequence continues at coordinate 26,666 of VKOC01024542.1, read as the reverse complement.
GAGGAGGTGAAGATATGATATTTTGTTGCTACTTCTTGGTTGGGTACTGTTCACACTCTTTTGATTATATATATATTGCTTCTACTCCTTAGGGGTTTCAGCGGAATCCCTAATGCAAGAACAATGGTCTGGGATGCAGCAGCCATAATCCTCCTTATGCATTGAACAAATTGAGTTAAATGGTGAAGTTAGACAGGATGTTTCCCAGACTGTGAGTTAGGTTCCCACCAGAAAGTCATATGATGAGGAGTTATGTTATTGTCAATGTCCAGTGTGTACATTTTTGTTCAATATTAGTATAACAGAAGCCAAAAAACAAAATTAGGAATATGGCCACAAATATTTTTTTGCCCCAGGTCATTGTACAACAGCCATCCGCTTGTAAATCCTGCACTATATATATAATGGCATTTATTTAAACAGTGGCGTAAGAATATGAGTGTGTTGTATGAAGCATAGCCCGGTTCTCTATTCCTGATGATATAGGGGTGTCACTGAAAACTATCTTGAAGCGTTGCAAAGGAGCAACATAATAGGAATTATGGCAGTCAGAAAATGGAGATCACACTCCAGCTTTCCCACAAGGAAACAAAAAATCTACTTGCTGGGTAGCCAGTGTGGACGGAAGGAGCATAACCTAACCTATTCTTTCACATTCGAAAATATGGTGGCCCAGTAACACAAGAAAAACTCTGAAAGGCCTGACTTCTCCTTCTAGTTATATACAGTGAAATATAGCAAGCACAAACCCTCTACTTCCAGGCACTATTTCACTTGGACAAAACATTAATTGCACTCTCTAGTACTTTAAGCAAATAAACTGTAGCAGATCTGGTATTTTATTCTTTCCTTTAAAGGTTTAATTACATAATAACAATACAGGTATTTAAGAATCTGGTTTTCTGTTTCTATAGCAACAACCTATCGTTGCCTGCTTTTGTGTCACATGAAAAATAAGTATGGGCAGCAAAATTATTAACAAGACAAAATTTAGCATGACGGAAGAACTATTACTGGTAAGGGTTTGGACATTCGACAGTGCTAAGGGTTATCTTTCTAATACCGCATTGAATTGAAACTGCAACATTTGACACAGTAATTGTATTCCAATACCATTTCTGCAATTCAAAATGAAATCAATTTTCTCTTCTTTTATTTTTCCGTGGCTCGTGCTTTTAATATTTGCCGTTTACTGGCTGTTCATTTATAATAGGGAATAGGGAATGCAATGAATTCCCATTAGCTTGTGAATATGCTGATTTCTAGCGAGTAGGGACTATTTATTTTTGAAGGTTGCGTTTTTTTTTTGCCCTGACCTTTTGCCGCAGGCAATAGTTTGTTCATTTTTTTTACTGTATTTGTTGATTAGCTGTCACTTGCTAAGAAGCAAAAGTCACTGGACACTTATTTGCTAGCAAACAATTCCATCTCTAGGACAACCCCATAGAAGCAAATCCATATATAATTTAATGCTAATGACCTACTTGGACCTTTGCAGAGTTAACTGTGTGCATGTGTGCATATTAGCTCTGTAAACGTTTAGCCTTTTACAATGTAAAATCCTTTTTATTCTGTTTTATTCTGATTAGCTGTGAGAGAGAGCGAATGAATGAGGGAGCAAGCGAGCTATAGTAGTAGGTGTTAGGATTTCTCAGGCCAGGAAGATGGCACAAATGATTTTATGCAAATGTATTGTTGCATTATATATATTAACATTATATTTTTTAATTATTATACAGTATGTTTTTTTTGCAGTTTATGCTATGCTTTAGTGTAATAAGATTATAGCCGGTAGTAATATGATTTTTCATTTTGGGATTGAATGGAAGGGATGAGATTCAACACTCTCTCCCCCCAAGCATTGTATGAAACTGTGCAATTGATACCATCTTCCCACACGATATAGAATATGTTTGGAATGCAAATCATTACGAACAGGAAACCTCAGTCCCTATATGCAGTAAAAGCCCGTCTTAATCCACTGGCTCTGTCTTCGGAGCAAGAATCTTTTCAATTGTACTAAAAGCCTGCCTACAGCTGTGAGGAGTATCATATGTAAACTGAAGAATGAGATGAAATGCAGAAAGAGTACAAAAGCTACTTAATTTAGAATCGGCATGCAAAGGAATGCCAAAGATTTTAAATAATAAATAGTTCCTTTAAGTGCAAGATGTGCCAGATATTCTCATATATTTTGACCGATTGTCAATTATCCTTGGAAAGAGAGGGTCTTTTCCTTCTTTTGGTAACAAGAAGTAAAGGCCATATCTTCTCCTCATCTCTACATAGTCCTGGTTTTCCCAGGACAGTCGCAATTTTCTGGCATTGTCCTTTTGACCACGTAGTTGCCCCGCTGGTTGCAATACAGGAATGCTAATATCGCCAATTGCTGTCTGCTGTGAACTAATCTGATGCCGGGTTATGGCCCATGAAGATCTCAAACTAGGTGATACCAGTATTAGCTACAGGAGGGAATAAACATACCAGTAATTGTGGCGCAAAGTATTAAAAGTTGTCCTATTACCTAAGCAAGCGATAGACTGTTTCTGCCATTCAGCCATTGCGGCAGTTCCTACGGTGATAAGATCACATTTCCATTTTTGAAGATTTTATATATAAAATGTTATTCTTCAAAGGTGATCGCAAATATAAGGCTGTTTAAACTATAGCGAGGACCTCCAGCACTCCATGAACCAGGAATTCAATATATCTTGAATATCTTGTCATCAATAAGACAACTTTTCTAAATGCAGGTGTATATTAAAGATATACCATTCAAGGAGCTACATATAGATAAAAGATGTTTTTAGATAGCGTGACAACCCAAGTTGTTTATGCGAGAATGATTTCTAAAGTGCTTAACATTAAATTGCCCGTGAATATAAGTATTTTCATATTTAAACACATGCCCAATTATGTCTAGAATGTTAGCAAGTACCGTAACCGCGCAATGGCAATGAAAGCGACCCAGCTGCATCCAACAATTAGCCTACTTTCCAACACAGCAGGCTTGTAAGATGGTGAGCTGGCCGGTGTCAATGTTTAATTGTTACATCATCATTACATTGGACCCTTGTGTTAGTGCCTTGTAAACTTGAATTCTCCTTTAATATCAGCAGACCATTTACTAATTAAATCTGTTGTTTTGGGGAGTCGTTTTCCCGCCTGATAAGGGAGGGGCACTGATTAATGATTTTAATCCTATTATATAAAGAATGATTCACAATATGGTCACTAGCTTATAATTAAGCACACAAGTGCGAAACACTTCAAGCTGCTTGTTTTTTTTGTTCTGCTGTGGTCTGTTCTACCCGATGTGAAGATTATTAAACATTTACCAGCATTGGATTGGCCTTTAGGACTCCATAGTTATTTCCTTTTTGTTGTTCTCGTTGATTTATGTGAAATTCCCAGACTGGTGTACTGAAAAGTTAATGTCAGATCGGAAATATCTAAATCTAGTGAAAAAAGAATATGTAAAACCAAGAATAGCATGAGAAATAGGTGGTTTTTTTACTACTGGAGCTACTTATGGTTTATTTGATGTGACTGTTCCTCTTTAATAGCCGTACACAAAATCATCAAAGATTACTATTCTTTGGTAAGTTACAAAATTTGGTAAATGGCATCGTAGTCTGGCATAGTAGATTTAGATGCATTGTTATGCAGATTTAGATGAGAGAATAAAACAATATAACACTTTGATGTGGAAACTCCTCATTTGCAGAGACCATTCAAATAACTAGGAAAGTTTAAGTACTTGCTAAGCCCCCAGAGCTATTTTAGATGTATAATCTAGGTTTTATTGGAAAAGTGTGATTCAAAATCTGTGAGTTCTGGGTCGGGCAGACACACTTATTTGCACTGAACACTGCACTGGGCTGAAAGGCTCTTTAGTCTCTGTCATCAAGCATAGGAACCAGTTTATAGGCAGGGTCAACCTGGCAGAGGACCATGGCTCTGACCAGGAGGCTTAGATCTCCAGACTGATGAGGCCTATGGGTGGATGCTGGCCCCAAGATTGGAGGGGCACTCAAGAGTCTCCGGTACAATGGGCCTGAATGTAACAGTCCACAACATTGCTGAGGAAACACTTGTGCATGGTGGCAAGACTGACAAATGGGTGTCTATAGCTAGAGAACATGAACGAAAATGTAGTAGCAGCTTGGTAGACTGATCTTGGGCATTGGGAAAACAGGTTGGGGAGTAATCAAGGTTAGCTAAGCAAGGATGTACACAATAGTTACCAGAGCCTGGTACAGAAGCGTATGAGGAGAGTAAACAAAGTCCAGGTCAACCTAGATACCAGATAATCAGACAGTCGAATGAGGGAACAAACTAGCAAAACAGGATCGATGTCAGAGCCAGGTCTATAACCAAATAATCAATCAGGCCGAAACGAGGTACTAGAGAGATGAGAGGCCACTAATTACTTAATCACCCACAAGTGAATCAGGAACCGGGCCAGCATGATAAGAACTTGGGCAGATAGGGATTCTTGTATTCCAACAGCATCCTGGTGGCAAAATGGACAGGTGCACAGCTTTCCATGCTAGTTCCAACCCTTAGGTTCCTTACAAAAGATAACACCAATGTGAGGGTTTTAGGTACTGCAATATTCAGTTCTTTTTTTCTAATGTGACTAAAGTGTGTTGAAAATGTGCATTGCCAGATGGTAGAGATTCCTGCTTACATGGTTGTGTCCTGGAATATACTGCCTGAAAGCCACAGTAATGTTGCATGCCTGCGCGGTGTAGAATAAACCATACAGTAGACGTGGCCTCTGTGACAATCCCTACAGGACTGCAATCTGATGCTAGCTGTCCATCTTGAGAGTATGATTGCTGCAGTGATTTATTTTGGCTAATACCAATGTTCTTGTAAATAAAGCTGGCGAGGAAATCTATCATAATACGGTCATTCAATTTAATACGAGTAAGCTGTCGCTTTCAAGGTCACAGAATCCTGGGGTGACCCTACAGCATGTGTGCCACTCATGCATGTTAATGTTCCCTAAGGCAAGTAAAGCTTGCGAGACCAATATGTGCTCACATGGGCCTGGTTCTCCTTTAGCCTTATATTCAAAACATATGTCTAACTGAACTTTAAAGGGAACTCTCACCATTTTTATTACAACTATCACATATAGCACAACAGATGCAATCTTGACATTAACTCTTACATGAAAAGGGAAAACCAGAATGAATGCTGCATGTAGCTGTAAGGATTGGGGATCATATGGGATGTTTAAGTCTTATTGATGTTCATTAAAATGCCTTTAATGTTCACTGTGCACTACAACTGTAGTTTTATTCTAAATGAAATATCTCGCTTTATTGAGTAGAACGCCATATTTTATCTTGACAATATATGTAAGCTGTGATTTAACTTAGTCTAAGGCAGAGGAAAGGGTTTTTTACAGTAAGGACAATAAGGATGTGGAATTCTCTGCCTGCAGAGGCAGTTTTATCGGAAAACTGCAACTGGAACATAATATTGGGGGATATAATCTTTAACTTTGTAACTTAGCGCACGCTTAAGTGTAGGAACTACTTGGCCACTGCAAGAAATACTATATACATATTTTATAGTTTTAAAAAGCCATTGAACTCTTCAGGTTTGGTGTAGTGAAACACTTGGCTTTGTGCCTGTATCCCAGGCCACTCTGTGGTCACCATGAAATAAATGAATGTAGAGGCATTAGTAAAATGGAGTAACAATCGTATGAGACATAAAATGGAACAGTTTGGTTATTTATTATGCACACCGTTGTGGCTGCCCAGTTTTTTATTAGAAACATTTTTGTTATCAATGTAGTCTTTGTTAAAGGTTAGTAACGGTATAAAACAACAGTAACAATAACATAGCATGTAAATGTTTAATTGACGCAAAAAGTCAATACATCAGATAAACAACACAGAGGAATCATTTCGATCTGGATTTGACAATGATGAGAGCTGTCACCGAGATTTATTTTGATTACATTTAGCAAAGACTGGCAATTTGGATGTGGTATAAAGTGAACATCACAACCCAATGTTTGTGGTTATAGCCCAGTGAGAACATTGTATCTATCTGGTGTCACTCACATTGCTGGCACATATTCATCTTCGTACTATACATAACATCTGTATGGCCGGCAGATTCAGGAAAAGGATTGTTATGTTCCAACCAAGTGCAATAAACACAAAGGTGTTTTATTTGGATGTTTCCGAGAGCGGGTAAACCTTCTTTGCAGTGTTCTGTAGAGAAGTGACTGTTCTCAGCTGTGAGTGTGTGATCTACGTCTGGGCTTTTCTCCAGTGTATCCAGTTTCTGGTTTGGTCTTGGAAATCTCTTTCTGTTTTACTGGCAGGAATTTACCGGCGGTTAAAAATCTTCAGCTTTTTGAGACCTCTTGGATATTGCATATTTAGACAGACAGATATATATAAATAAAGGCATTTGATGGACGGATAGATGAATAACTTAAATGACGGAGAGACTGAGAGGTGTGAAAACATATATAAACACACAAGAGTGCCTGCTGAAAAAATGTTGGATGGCTGAATGCTTTTAGATATGCATTCATCCAAGTAACACAAGAACTTGTTTTTTGTTAAGGTGTGTTGTGTACATATATGTACACGTTCTCTCTCTTTAATTTAGCCTTTATTTCATGTCAGATATGTGCTCCTCATTTGAACTTTCATTAAATAAGGATGCTCCTTCCAAACAGCCCGCAGGCCAGTTGCTAATTAATCCAGTATGCCTGTTGTCAGTAAATCACTTGTGATCAGTCAAACCTAATTTTGATTATAAATGTTCCAGCCTTTCATTTCAGTTAACAATTTATTACATATTTTTTGACATAATCTGTCCAGAATTATATACTAAGCTCTAAAATCCTTTTATGTAAAGCCAATAAAGAAATGCCCTAGTGGACATTAGAGACCATGTGTACTTAGAGACTGTATTCTATTCTTGCTAGGGTATGTCTAGCCATATTTAAAATATCACTTGTGACATAAACTCTCCTAATCCTTAGTTATTCTATAAACCTGATTTCTTAGTCCCAGAGAATGATATGATCTACAAAGTACTTTTGTGGCATGGGTTTTACACAGTTAACTGATTTTGAATAAAGACATTGTAGGTGTGCTAGCTATTTAGAGCAAATATATATTACTGTTATCTTTCATTTATATAGCGCCAAGAATTTACCCAGCACTTCTTACAATACAAACCAATATATTGGATACAGTATGTAGGTAGGGCCCTGCTTGCAATTTAAATATATATTATTATCATTATTTAGTGTTTTATATAGCACCATCGTAGCGCTGTACAATGGGTAGACAAGATATATAGTAGTATATAACATAACAATTTGTACGGAAACAACAGGTGAGAGGGCCCTGCTCAAACGAGCATACAATCTAGAGATACAGTATATATACTGTTGTGTATATATGTATATATATATATATATAGTATATATATATATATATATATATCATACAAGCCTCATGAGTGGCTTTTCTTGATAATTCATAATAGTTTATTTGTATAGCGTATACATGCCCTAAACATTCACAGGAATCTTGAATATCCCTGAAGGATGAGTATAATTAGCGAGGCATAATAAAAAAAAGAACTACGATCCATTTTTGGGGAGGTTACATTTTGTATGTGAGATGAAAATATCTAATATCTAAATCTCTTAGTCACAAGTATAGTTAAACACAGTATGCTCAAGCTAATAACACACAGTGATAATTTTTCATGGATTTAATAACTGATTGAACCTCCTTTAGAAGCAATAACCTCAAGAAAGTGCTTCCAGTAGCTGCGGATCAGACCCGGACATCATTCAGGAGACATTTTAGATCATTTTGCTTTACAGAACTGCTTAAGCACAGCCATATTCCTAGGATGTCTGGTGTGAATAGCTCACTTAAAGTCATTCCACATCATATGTCATGGGTTATGGTTTGGGTTCTGACTCCAAAAGGCATATTTCTGTTTTTTGAATGTGTTCTGTAGTAGATTTAGTTTGATGTCTAGGGTCATTTTCTTACTGCACATTTTCATACTGATGGACACTCTGAAATTATCCTGTATGATGCCTTGATAAACTTGGGAATTAATTGCCCCCTTGATGATGGCAAGCTGTCTGGGCCCTGAGCAAAGCAAAAGCAGCCCCGAATCATGATGCTCCCTCTACCATACCTCATTATTGGGATGATGAATTCATGTGGTTCTTTTTTACCTAGTAGAGCACCCTTTCTAGCTTTATGCAAATCAACAATTCTTTATTGGGTTATTTTATTTCTTTTTTTGTAAAGCATGGTTCACATCATTAGATGATTCTTGCAAATAGACTCAAAAAGTTTTAGTGTTTTTTATGTCAGAGTATCTGTAAAACACACCTCCAATCCTGTTTCATTTATTGGACTCTGGGTTTACTCACTCCTGACTCCAATTAGCTTTTGTTGAAATGATTAGCCTAGGAGTTCACATACTTTTTCCAACCCACACTGTGAATGTATTCAATATTGACAAGAACAATAAAATAATTTATGTCTTATTAGTTAAAAAAGATTGTTTGTTCATTATTGTAACTTAACTGAAGATCATATAATATTTTAAGACAAATTTATACATAAATGCTGGTAATTCCTAAGGCTTAACTTACTTTTTCTTGCCACTGTACATACATACCAGCACATCATTTAATATTAGACTTATTAATTTTCAAATTAATATCCCATAAGTTTATTATAATTATAAAAAAAGGTTTATTCCTATTTTTAATGTCTGAGACGTCTAAAATACATGGAAGACACCCATCTAGACTAGAAAAGACTATGTCGCTTTGTACATTCATAATGTTGTGAAGGTAGTTAATCACTAATTCAATGCAATTTAATATAATTTAAATTAAATGTAATATAAATGTATTTTTAAGGTTTACCACTGTGCAAAAATGTTTAAAATAAATACATAAACATCACCTATTGCCTGTATAACAGATTTACCAGCCATTGAAAATCTTCTAAAACCATAAATGTGACCAGTTGCTGACTTCTAATGTCCTTATCATGTACTCATGTGGCTCATGACCTTAAAGAGATGTCAGGTACCACTGGCTACCTCCCTGAATGACAGCATTTATTCAGATGTTTATCCTGCCCTTCTAAAAATAGACTGACCTTAGTCTTCATCATCAAACATCTGTTTGAAGGCAAATCTCACCCACAGTAAGCTTTTTATTTCAGCTTTAGGCAGCAAAGTTTGTAATGATGACTTGGCCATTTCTAAAAATGTAAAAAAACAAAAAACAAAAAAACAAATAAACAGAAAACCTGGACCTTCATCAAGAGCGGTTTGCACATAAACCAGATCTAAAACAGCAGGAGGAATCGAAGGCCTTCCTTGTTGGCATGAAAGGTCAGACGAACCACTAGCTAAATAGGGAAAATAATTTTGAGAAAAGGTCTGGAAGCTGACCATTTGCAGACCTGCTCATTCATCAAAGTAAAATAAGCTCCTCAGGGATTTAAGATTTTTATGGAATGTGACAATAAGAAAATAAAAGATTAACAAGTATTTTAAGTGACCTTACCTTCTGCTTCCAATGTGTTGGAAACTTAAGAGTGTCCTTTTTTTTACTGCCGTGTTGTCTTGTGGCATATTCTGGCTGCTGCTTTTAATTAGTGTAAACCTAAGGTAATGGCTGTTCTTTCAAGTTATATGAGCTGGAATAAAAAATCAGGTTCAGATCTCTGGGTTTCATTTGTGTGCCACAGAAATAGTAACATTTCAGAACAACTGCAGTTTAATCCATTGCGCATAGTCAAGTAACATTTGTAGGTCCCATGTCTACCTTCATCTAAGTATTTAGGCACCCACAGATGTGATTTTGATATATCCAGATTACATTTTAAGGTAAGAGGTTAATCTGGGACAATCATTTTAACACCCTCATTGCCCTGAAATGATCATTAACAACTGGCACATTATGTCACAAAAGGTAAAATTGATTATTAAAGTGGATATATTTATTTCCAGGATTCAATAATTATTTCCAAATCGCATACAATCTACGTCATTCTGACCTTGTCGTACATAGAATCCATGTCTGGCACTGACATATACTGTGTACTGTACATATGTTTATAGATAAACCCCATCTAATAACAGTGTGCCCATTTGTTTCCTGTTGGCATGTTACAAAATCTTTTTTGTCAGCATATGCGCCTTGAAATATATAAGAAATACTATTTTTTTTTACTTTGCACCTGACAGTCTTTATGACTCAGGCTGTGAATATATTTTTGTCTGTGCCAGATCTTGTACTGCTATCGCAATTGTAAGGTGTGCCAGACCTCAGCCTGGAGGTGTGTACTGGGCACATATACGACGATCACATGACAATGATTAAAAATCTGTAGTATAATAATCTTGTGAGTCCATTGAAAATTCATTTTTCACATCCTCATGCTTATCCTCAGACATACATTCAGTGCCTAAAAGCTTGGATAGCTGGTTTCCACCACAAATTTAAAGACTTGGAACTATGATTTCAAATCCAAGATTCCAATTGCATGTGTATAAATCAGATGGTCAGTTCTCTTTTGAGTAATGCATAACAGTGTGATGCAATTTCATTATTCTAGGGCAACAAAACATAATGTAGATTATTGTCCACCTTTTACAAAATAGTTCCTATTGATGTTTCCATTGTTGTATCTCTGTGAATTGCTTTGTCTAGCACAAATTATTATAAAATTGTGAAAGATATTTTTACCCATCACATTTGCAAAAAAAGAACATTGGAAGGAGTTTGTCTGGATGGGGTATGATGTATTGGCCTGTCTTTGGGTTGTCTCTCATTGAACTATTTCACACAGTTGTCCGCTTCCAAAATGGCATCACCATACCTGGGAACTTCTGGGCTCCGGCTGCCCGGAGCCTTCCCTTGCGGGACGCGGCCAGGACTGCACACTGACGTCAGGGGCGGTCCCGTGATGTTGGTCGGAGGTCCCGCTGATGTCGGTGGGCAGTCCCGCTGACGTTAATGGGAGTTCCCGCTAATGTTGGGGGCACCCACCCCCATTTAAAGAAAAAAATAGTCGGGTAGTGGGGCGTGTAATGACCCACCTCCCGCGACCCGGAGGATTTGGGTCTTGACTCGGAGAACCGGAGAAGCAGTGCCCACTCGGCAATCTCCAGGTCAAACCCGGAGAGTTCCCAGGTATGGGCATCACTCAGATCTAGATGGGCTATCTAAACCCGTTGTACAATAACTGTCCATAAATATCAATATGTGCAGGTTTTTAAAATATCCACAAAGAATGCAGGTGGAATAATCAAAAGTCTGATTTATGTATTTATTAAAATTCCTATAAAAGTACTGTATATACACACATCGTGTTTTCAGCTGCTAGCCGGAGTAACGAGTTCTTTTGGCATACTGGCACAAGACAAACAGTACACATGGACAAGCCACAGTACAAAGAATGCGACCTCGGATGCTCAGTTTATAATTTAAGGAGAAAACTGGATGATGTCCAGTACAAATTAGTGAGAGACAAGAAGAATTACTGATTCCGTTCACCACATGCTCTAAAATCTAGTTTAGGAGCTAAAACAAGGGTATTAATTATCTTGTCTCTGTTTATGATGGATCAGCAAATACATTCCAGAAGTAATGTTTTTGTAGTGCATGTAACATCTTGTGACTTTTATTTGTGACCTAGCGGGGAAGAATGAATACATCCAGCTGCTGTGTGTCCTCAGTAGAGCTTGGGCAGCTAACTTAACAGTACTTTTTTAAGCCCTTGATATTTCCATGAACTTTTTGCTAGAAGGTGCTTAGTGGTATATGCATTTTACCGCCCTTTGGACACCTCCACCTTCACACATCTATACACACATGACAGGGTTTTGTCTAATTCAACTATCAACTTTTGGGTTGTGAGGTATTAAGTGACACCTTATTGTATGTATTTTTTTATAACACAATCTCATGCACAAACATTTACATGAATCCTCTAAAAAACCACCAGGGCCATGGGATCCTTTATCTTCTTCTTGGGCAGACTGTGGCAGATTTGGATTCCATCAATGTTTTTTCTTCTTGGAACCTCTTTTTACAAGTATGTGTCTTTAAGGACATCAGAAGTATATCCAGCTACCTAGGTTTAGTAGATTTTGGCGTAACCTGATTGGTAAATTATACTTTCATATGGAATAAAAGGATGTTACTGTTCAGGAGCTGCTGGTATCTCTCTACTGCCGTTGTGTGCAGGGAAGACCTGTCCCCTTTTGTCAGTCTTCGGACTCCACTGCACCAGCAGAAGATTGAATACGTTAGTGTAGCTCGATCTGATAAAAGTAGGTAAACTGTCATTACTTTTTATAATTCTAATAATAATAAATACCAGTGGTCCAGTAGTTGACAATTAGTGCTGTTGAATGTGCTTGTGTACTTTTAGCTCACCAATAACAGAAAAAAAGATAATTGTTTTTGTTGGTGAATAGTATTGAGTATTACTGCTGTTTTGTAAATCAAATCCACCTGTACTCTAGCATCTGCTTTATGTTCTCCCAAAATCAGGTAGGTCTAGTATATACTTTATTTACTCGCAAAATTTGGTAGGCAAAAAGTCTACTTCATTTACTCCCAAAATTGGGTAGGTATAAGGTCTACTTTATGCAGCCCAATAATTGTTGGAGTTAACTATTTGAACTTACAAACAGCAGCCAAACAGGACCATTCAAGATCTAGTCTGAATTAAGATGTCAGAAAATACTGTACGTAGATCTGTAGAATTTTAGATAGAACTACAAAACAGTAATTGATGTTTCTTTGAGCTGTGGATCTGTGGCTTCTTGGATATGTCAAACCCTAATAAAGAGTGAAATGTAAAGACATAAAAGGCTTGGTACGCAGATCACAGGCATTCTCAAGGTTTATTGGTTACCACTGGATATTAGTCATATACATTTCATAGGCATTCTATAGACCATTGACTTTTCATTGCTTATTGTTTGGATATGCTGTTTTAAAGTGTTCTGTACAAGGTTTAAAGCAGCTTCACGTCAATGCTTACATCCCTTGTCACTGGAAGAGTTAAAACAAAATGAACCACTTAATATACCGATCCAAGTCCAAAATTTGAATTCTTGGAAAATTCCCTGTTTGTGGTTTGGTATGAATAGAAACGCTATTGGAAAAAAAGAAAGAAGGCATATTTGATGGATCAAAGGAAGTAGCTGCTTGAAGTCAGACGGGGGGGGGGGTTAAAGGAAACCAAGAAGAAATGGGAATGACTTAGCCCTGCACAAACAAGAATATGCACAGTGCCGTCACGTAATGACTGCAAATGTTATTTCTTATGTGTGCTTTGTTGTTGTTAACCGCTCTGTGATGATGTTGGCATAGTCGGTAACACAATTACTTTTTTTTTTAAATACTTGCTGCCAGTCTGACATACACTTCAGCCCATTCTATGATCGGAAGCACTTTGGGGGTCCAAAAGTTACTGTAACAGATGTTTAGGGCTAAGCGTTAAAACAACATGCAGAAAAAAACAAATATGTTCTCCTAATTAAGACACACCGTAAGTATATTAGGATTTTAATAGTATATCTTTTGCTGTCTTCTGAAAATTTGATAACCTGAATCATTTAGAGTGAAATAGTCTCATGGCGCTGGTCACTATGATGGATGCAATAAACAGTGAGAAATGGAAGACTCTTCAAAAGAGGCCTATGCAGTTCCCACAGCAGTAGTCTGCTCTACGTAACGCTTTTATAACTGAATGAAACCCAACTTCTAGTACCAGGGGCATATTCTGGCCTAGGCTGATTTGACCTATGCCTAGGGTGGCAATTCCCTTATGTGTAATCAGGGACATAGTTCTGTTGAATGACCGGGCTCCCCAGCTTGCCACTGGTCCATGGACCAGTTGGGGTGGTCTCTTGTAGCTGTCCCTCATAGAAAACATATTCGATATTGCAGGTCCTTAACCCCTTAATGTCAAAATGCATTGTTTTCAATGGGACCGCCCATTGTCCTTAAGGGGTTAAAATGCAGTACACCAGGATTTGATATCACATTTTGTCACTCAGTGAGGATGATAGCCACAGTGTTAGTAGGTTGTGAGGCAGGCTGCCCTGGGTTAGGCCTAGTGCCACACTAAGCCAAAGTTAACCCTGTATCGTATTGTTTTGTGCACCACAGGAATACTCTAATCACATAAAATTTTCCCACAGAATTTCATAATTGTCCAGCGAATGCTTGCCATTATGAAACAAATGCATGTTCTGTTTCTGATATGAGTGGAGAGGAACAATAATCAATTACAGTGACACAAACCAAGGAAGTCAATAAATATGAATGATACTTTGATGTTTTACTTATATTTATATGTTTATTTTTGGTTCCAGACATATATTGGATCCATCCTGGCCTCTGTGAACCCTTACAAGATCATCACTGGACTGTATGACCATAACATGATAGAGCTGTACAGCAGACATCACATGGGAGAAATACCACCTCATATCTTTGCTGTGGCCAACGAGTGTTACCGATGTCTTTGGAAGCGCCATGACAGCCAATGCGTTCTCATCAGGTAATAGACATGTCACACTAACAGGTATTCTTGTCCTTATAGAGAAAACATGTCTGTTACGTATTATCTAGCTAACTATTTAAAAGAAATTCAAATTCACAAATGAACAATCCGATATTTCAAACACACCACTTTAAAGTAATCTTCTTGTGATCAAGGCACACATGATGAGCAAAGCATATTATGTTTAAATGTAGTTAAAACATAGGCTAGGCGGCACACACCTTAATCATGCGTGAATGCATCATATCATAATTTTGGTTTTGAATCAGATGAAAAAATTAACATTTCACAATCTCTGGGGCAAAGAAGAATCAAAAGCATATCTCAGCATGTTCTGGTGTGGCAACTCATATGCCATGAAACACATGCCGGATGTGCAGTCATGCTCAGTTACAGGAATTGAGGGCTGCAGCTTATAAAAATTTAAGTAGCTATATAGGACCCTCAATTCAGTCATGGGGTCTTCATTTGATGTGAGACGACAGTGTATGTGATACACAGGCTTTTGTGTTTTTAGAATTCATCTTAACACTGTTTGTGTAGAAAGACACCTAAAAAGAATGGTAAATAAGCGGATCAGACTCCCAACAGAAGTAAAGGAACATAAACATGGATGGAAGAGGCAAATGGCTCTCCTCAATCTAAGACAAGACCAAGGACTGATTACAGTTTAAGTCTTTACATCAGGACAAATGGGCAGACTAGTGGGCAGAATGTTTTTATCTGCTGTCACATTCTATGTTTCTAAAAAGCTAGAGACGGGTATCGGCAGAAACTTTCACCCTGGCAAAACAAAGCCTAAAATTAGAAAAGTACAGAGCAAAGTATACGTCCCAAGCAAGATTGTAAAATAAAAGCTACTGTGGGTTGTAGGACTGGGGGAGTTTTTTCAAATGGAACTTGTTATACATAAACCCCAATATATGCATAGCATAGACAAGATGTGACACGATAGATCAAGATAGACATGACAATGTCCCTAGCCTTCAAGTGAAAAGTTCCTTCTCTTGCTTTAGCTTGTAATATCTAATATTATTAAATGTATCAAATCGAATTATTTTATTTTGTGGTCATAAAAAAAGGTCATGTACTTTCAGTTAATGAAATGTAACAGTTTAATTTACCATCAGATGTCTATAAAACCAGTAACTGGGAATTGTGTTTCTCGGCTAAGAATGTTTTGTCCTGAGATAGCACTGTATACCCAGTTTAGCTTGAAATCCCATGAAACAGAATCGTGGAATTAAACAAAATTCTAATGTTTGACATTAGTTCCACTCTCTAAAGACCAAACTCCTAACATTGTAAGCCCTTAGCGCCCCCTAGTGGGCTTGAAAATAATTATGACCCGTCAGTAGGATGCTTAGAACCTGCATTCTCTGTATCACTAAAGGACCTAATTGAGTTGGTTTTTACCCATAGAAATATCACATAGCACAGGTCTACCCCAGACCTTCGGCTGTAGAATATAGCCTCCTTTTTTTAAAGAAATAAAATGTTTCATGAAGCTGAGAATTGAAGATTACAGAATGCATATCATGAACAGTTGATTTTGTTCATTTTAAGCTTTATGAAGTCATATTGTTATCTGATATCTCTCAAGCATGAGTACTAAGTGGTGTTAAGCCCAAATAAAATCTCAATAAAACAACGATTTCCTTGCCCAATGATGCTCTGTTGTTTTGTCTCAGCGGTGAAAGTGGAGCAGGAAAGACAGAAAGCACAAAACTTATTCTAAAGTTCCTGTCTGCCATGAGCCAGCATTCCCTGGAAGTCTCGTCAAAGGAGACAACAGCGAGCGTAGAACAAGCAATACTGGAAAGCAGGTAAGCATTTTCTACACATGCACAGACCCCCACCCGCAGCCTTCTGCAAACTAACAATGAAAATGAGTGTATCACGTGCAGGGAGATGCGTCTTGATGCATATGGGGGCATTCTGCAGCATCTCCCCAATGCATTTTCAAAAGGAACACCATGACTATTTAGAGGAACCGTGCATCTATCGTATGTGTTAGAGTGCATATGACAGCTAGAGAGTCTATTTAGATTCAATTTTTGCAGCATTGCTTTTGCTGTATTTATAGCTTCTATATTGCCCTGCCAGGCTACCTCTGCACACGGGGAAGCAATTTTGATATTCAGCCCAGGTTTTAATATACCGGTATTAGTAACACCAAACCTTTTTTACACATCATCATTTTGTAAAGCAATTCACATACGTTTACACGTCTATGTTTATGCCAATCAATGGCAGTTGCTCTGTTTCTGGATTTCACACTTACATTTAATCAAATAAGAATGGCAAAGCACTGCAGAACACAATACTCCCATCGGTGTTACCACTGGTATCACAGCCTTTCATACTGGTGTCCTATTGTATATCATTAAATCTTTCCAGTGCACAGTGCAGTAGACAGACTTCTGTACAAAGTATGCTGTTCTTTGTCCAAGTCCTTCCCTGGCGGTTAATCTGATTATGGGTCCATACAGAAATACTACAAGGCAGGAAGAAAAAACCATAATATCGGTTGGTCTTGGATAAGTCATGTACATTCTTAAATCTGATTAACTACAGTACTTGCGACAATAAAAACCTTTGTTCCTTAGTGTAGACCTCTTGTTAATGTCTTTTTTGCCGCAGTATCAAGCACTTCCAGGCACAGTATTTCTTCCTTAGAAAATAATTTTATATTATATTGTACAAGAAATATTTGACAGCTGAATGTAGGTGAACATTCTCTTATATCCCTTTGAATTAGCTATTGCCATAGGAAAAAAATTTCATAGAATCTAGTTACAGATCATATTTAAGTTATGCAGTGATATGAATTTAAAATAACGTGCCTAGAATACCAATAATCTGTTTAATAGAGGTTTATTATATGTTTTTTTCACATGTTTTGAAACATAACATTTCTTTTATCTGCACAGTCCAATAATGGAGGCCTTTGGGAACGCCAAAACTGTTTACAATAATAACTCGAGTCGCTTTGGGAAGTTTATCCAGCTGCACATATGCCAAAAGGGACACATTCAGGGTGGACGGATTATAGACTGTATCCTTTTTTTATAAACATTTAATTATACTTATTACTTATTGTTCATACTGTTAAACGGTAAACATTATGTTGAATGGATCAATGTATTTGCTTCTGTACTTAACCAGGAAAATGGATGTAGCCATATTGATCCAAGAGAAGGTGTTGGACCAGGACCGTATAAATAGCTCATAATGCTAAGAAATGGGAATTTGAAAGATTTCTAGTTTAGACATAATTTTGCACTCAGGTTCTGAGGATGAACGGTTCTTATCTGTCATTAAAGTCTATATTCCTAATTTGGGGTATATTCCAGGTTTTGAAAACTGCTGTTTGTCACACTTACATGTTTTGCGTTGTTTCCACCTTAACTTCACTGCTTTCCTGATGAAGATTTATTAGAAAAGGTAGGTGCCAATTTCCTTTTTGGACCTAGACATTATTTTCCATTGATTCATTCGAAAATGAAAATGAACTGAAATTATTTCCATTCTCGTAGAACCGTGTGGTACGACAGAATCCCGAGGAGAGGAATTACCACATATTTTATGCACTGCTGGAGGGAGCTGGAAAGGAGGAGAAAGGTGAGGAGAAGCAAATGCATCCAGCATATACAGAAGATTAAAATGCTGAATGCTGAAGAATAGGGTATCCGATTTTGTATGCCAATTTTCCCTTATACACATAAATCTTAAAATGTACATTGTAGATATGGCTTAATATATAGAAAACTAGATACATTGACGGAAATCAGGCATTGTTGTTATTTTTATTAAAGAGGCCTTGCATTGGTATGATCGTACGCACCATTGCAGCCGGTTACAGGAAAATGTACACGAACAGTTTCATGCAATGAAATAATGTTTTATTTTGGGTTCTGCAAAAACCATTTCTCATAATTTGAACACGAGATTTGATTAAGGCTCTATGTAGCTGAATTATAACCATTTCTTTGGTGGAATAATGAAACAAGGATCTCACGCTATGGGAGTGCTGGATCATACCAATGTCAAGGGTTCAAATATAGTCATGCTGTACCTTTTCACAACTGGAAAAGAGTTTGAGTTTAATGACCAGTGTATTCATTTTATTTTACACTTTTTCTATTATCTTCCACAGAAGCATTTTATTTATTACAAGCAGAGAAGTACCACTACTTAAATCAATCTGGATGTATCACGGACGAGACCATGAGTGACAAGGAAACATTTCAGGAAATTAAAGTAAGACACCTGATACATTAACATTATTATTCTATAAAATCATTCATGTACTAGGTTTCATTCTCTCGGTATTTGCGCTTTGTCTCAGTCAGTGAAGGGCTACATTATTGTTTCCGTTGAATCAGCAACTGTTTTGTTTATGTCTTGACAAATGCTTAAATGGTGTTTTTCAACCGTTTTGCAATGTTTCAAGTGTTAAGATAAAGATTGTGTGGCGTAAGAGCACAGTATGTTCTGTGCATGCAAAACGCATTATGTCGGAATGTGAAGTATTTGAGAAGTCACTTGGGAATAGAAGCAGAGACGTTATAAAACAGAAGCACAAGGCAGGCCATGCTGCTCCTGCCTGATGCGGTCAACTGATGAAATCCATACGTGGTCAGAGGAGCAAGTTTTCCTCTGTCTGGTATGCTTCATATATCAAAAATGAAGTGTGATAGCAGAACCAGCTAGTCAAGAACAATCAGGTTTGTTCAAAACAAATGCAGACTGTGGCAACATGCATTTTTGAGAAAGCCCACTGTATGTTGATATAAGTCCATTACTCAAACATGCTATGGGCAGGTGTGTAGAGCATGCAAATAGTATGCATTGCTCTTGAGAAAGTCCTAGCAGCTGTACAGATCAAATAGCCAATAAACCTATTAATAACTTTGTCTTCTTTTCCGGAAGATGTTGTTTTTATGTTTCCAGTCAAATACAAAAACCTGATGTACTTTCTGTAATGCATTTCTTGCCCAGTGGGTTTACAGCTGATAGTCTGGTGGTAAGTAAAGAAGCGTGAAAATTCCCTGACGAGATCAAAATTGGATCTCCTTTTTTCGTTAGGGACTGGGCGACTTTGAGATGATGGTTCCTGAGGAGAATATTTAATAAACCGTCCATAGCAATAGCATCCACCTTTGGATAAAAATACAAAAATTGGTAATAATAATAATACTGAAATAAAGTCAAGAAAGCATTTTTGCTAAAGTTTTGCAGCTTTTCAGTCCATTTCACCCAAACTTAAATTCCAGCAGTGAACTACTGTATTTTCACTAGTAAGCCCGGTCTTGCGTATCTGTTTGTTTAGTTAGAATGTAAGCTTACAAGCTGGGCCCTCAAAAAGTCCACCTAAACTTTGTGTCAAAGTGCCTTAAGGCTAGATGCCAAGCTTACGAGCATGTTTCTCAACTCCTCCTGTGTCTGTATGTGTTAATGTATATTTGTAATGTATGTGTTAACACCCCCATTTAAATTGTACAGCGCTACGTAATTTATTAGCACTTGATAAATAAAAGCTAATAATAAATAGTGGGGATTAAAATTAGACCATGTGCTCTTTTGGAAGGGGATATGTATGCTCAAGCTTGCCAAACCTTAATTAACATTAATGAATTGCCACATGCAACTGTCAAACTATTTGTGTCCTTATGTATCTATTATAATGACAGTTCAGTTCTCATCATCCTGTTTACATGTCTTCTTATGCAATAACGTTCACATTATTGCAGACCGCCATGGAAGTCATGAAGTTTACCAGTGAGGATGTGCGAGAAATCTTTAGGTTACTTGCTGGGGTTCTGCACCTGGGAAACATTGAATTCATTACAGCTGGTGGGGCACAAGTTTCCTCAAAGACAGGTAAAAATGACCATACTGGGAAAATACCCATTCTACAGGGCCACCTTAGATCATCTTGCAGGAGAATTTCACTCAGGGTTGCCCTTCTTTATACGCAGTAATATCAGAGAATCATGATATTCCACTTTCTTGCAAACTACCTTTTTTGTTTTGACATATTTAACTTTGACACTGCCCTAGGCATCACATGCATTAGCACTTCTAGCTGCCCATGTGGTGGCCGGTATATGACGTAGAGGGACGTGCTGCCCTAGGCATTTGTCCTACACCAGAATATTATATTATTATACTATTCTGGTAATCCCCCCCGTAACTATTGCTTATAAGGGAATACATTGAAATGTTGTTTTTGTCTTAATCCCTGACTTTTTGTTCCTAGCACTGACAAGGACGGCAGAGTTGCTCGGGCTGGACCCAGAACAACTGATGGAAGTGCTAACCCATAGGTCAATGATCCTCAGGGGGGAGGAAATTTCTACACCGCTCAGCATAGAGCAGGTACTTACATCCCCTCTATCTCTATAACTTTCTAAATTCCTGTGGTGGACCTCTGTTTTATCCTAATGTTCAGCTTGAACAGACCTCTCGCTTACTTTATTTCGGCCTGAAAACAGAAATGTAAATCTCACCTTGCCTTGTATGAGTCAACGGTACCAGAGCAGACCGTTCTGTATTAATGTTAACTGCCTCTCGCCCATGTGTTCAATTGAATTGGTGTCCTGTGTGTAAGGAGCATCTGAGTAACACCATTAGTGTGTCTACCATGATTACCTGCCTGACTGATATCACATGTCCTAATTTATTTGAATCCCCATCAAGATGGCAGGTTGGGTTGGTAATAAATGCTGTTATTGTATAATTTCACAGGCTGTGGATAGCAGGGATTCGGTAGCAATGGCACTTTATTCACAATGCTTTGCATGGGTAATCAAGAAGATTAATAGCCGGATAAGGGGAAAAGATGACTTCAAATCTATTGGAATCCTGGATATCTTCGGTTTTGAAAACTTTGAAGTAAGTTTTCAGCCCTTATTCATCTACAATGTGCAGAGGTGATAGAAAGAGGCTGGGCATGTCGGGGTAGAATTTAAAGATGAAAATGGCTATAACAAGACTTGATTTGAAGCACTACATGCACCCTTATGAGAAGATTACATGAAAGCTTCTGTGAATGAGGCATAGGCATGTTGACAAGAGGATAGTAGATACGAGGAACAACCTACCAGTAGAAATAAAAGAGATTTATTCAGTGAGGAAATGTAAGCATGTACTGTATGGGACAAGCATAGGGCTTTCCTAAAGCACATCTTGTGCCAGGCCACTGGACAGAATTTGGATATCTCTACCACCATATTGTTGTGGATATTTGTATTTATTACACATACAGTATGTGGTGAATATTATGGAAGTATAATGATTATAGCTCTACTTACTACCCAGTGGGATATTATTCAGTGTATGTCCCATATTAAAAAAAATGAGAAAAGAGATTACAAAAGTGACCCTTTTTTCATTAACTTGAAGCATGTCTGTAAATTTAAACCGAAGCTAATGTGATGGGCTGTGTCTGCTGAACTTTCAGTCCTTGGAAGTCAGCTTAATTATGTGCCCCATCAAATATTTAGCTAAAGAGACTTCATATGTATCTGTGCTGTTACCCATGCAGGTCAATCGCTTTGAACAGTTCAACATAAACTATGCAAATGAGAAGCTGCAGGAGTATTTCAACAAACATATCTTCTCCCTGGAGCAGTTAGAGTACAGCAGGTACATACGTGCTATATCAGATGTAATATAAGACTGTAAATGCAGTATGCTGTGAAGATAAAGGTACCAGCTGGGTGGGATATTGTGTCCTTCAGAATTTTAACAACCTTTCACCAGCAAAAGTAAATTTGTTTTGAGATCTTCTTGTTATCCAGTGTGTATCACAAAAAGAATAACCTACTAAGCTCTCAGATAACGCGCGAAAAGGGGAATTACCCATGTTAACCATATCTCATCCTTGTTCCTCGGTGAACGTAACTTCATGATGTCTAAAGCCCACTTTAGAAACGCCACTGTCGTAAATTTGATTTCCAATTTATTTTGTTATTAAGAAAGAGAATCCCAATTATACCAACCTTTTTACATTGTATGTGAAGGACCAAGGTGCATTCACTGGAGAGTTATATGATATCCTATCTTGATTTAATGTGGACAGCGCAGAACAGAAAACACTCCATATATTTATATTGAATGAATATCATGCTGTCTCGGTAACTGGTGGCATGGTGACATTCACAGCCGTTCTGTGCATTGTATGAAACTGTGATCCCCAAAACCTTATTTTGTTTCCATTTTAGAGAGGGGCTTGTGTGGGAAGACATTAACTGGATAGATAATGGAGAATGTTTGGACTTGATAGAAAAAGTAAGTATTTAAAATAATAGCTCCATCTTACTAGTTAGATGGAACACTAGGCAGCGTATTAATGGAATAGTAGTAGTAGACAAAACAGTAAACACTCCCTCTCTCATATGTTAAGCAGTTAAACCTTAGAACATCTGTCACTTTATTCTTTCATATCAATGTTTAGGCTCATGAAAATAACTATTAAGAAGAAGAAACTATTAAGAAGTTTATCCATGATCAAATTATGCTTATTATTGTGCATTTAGAGACTCTGGGTGAGGCAGTACTTCCTTGGGGCTCTGAGTTAGGGATGTTTGGCCATGTCCGCCAAGATTCCCACTCACCCCTACTCCTCTCCAAAATTCTAACTGGGGCTACCCCCATCCCACTAATCACAACTGTGACCGCACTAAACGTGACAAGGTGGCCCTGGCACTTTGACACAGAATGACTTTAATGCCACTGATGGCTGGATATGAGAGGCCACACATGATTTCTGCCAGCTCTCCACCTGTCATTTGTCTGGTGGGCCAGATGGCCAGTCCAGGCCTCATCACAGCCACACACAATAGCGGTTCTCTGGGCAGTCAACCCTGGGAAGTTTCCAGGTACGGTAACGTATGTTTCGTATTGGTGTTAAAGGTGTATCATCATTTCATAGGATTGTTTCAGGATACTACTAAAGATACAGTATCCTGCTACAGAAAACTATGTACCAGTAAACTATAGAATGACATAGGCACTGACATTTTATTAGTGATTCGTAATATTAGAATATTAGAATATTATTAGATAATTAATAGCAGGGTAGCAATGCTCAAGGTCGGTGGAACTGAATATGCAAAAACATGAAAAGAATCCACCCTTGATGCATGCATAAAGAATATATTCAAGTTTAACTGACTAACTGAGAGAGACCAGTTTATAAAGTAGGTTGTGTTTCTTCTATAAGGCAATGTTTTACTAATCTGTATGATCTTTCTTCCATTGATATGGAAAACTCAGTTGTGTCCATGGTTTGTGTCTTGCTTAGAAACTTGGCTTGTTGGCCCTAATTAACGAAGAAAGCTACTTTCCACGAGCAACTGACTGCACTCTTCTGGAGAAGTTACACAACCAGCATGCTGTACGTGGCGAGAATACCCATTCTGATTCATTTGTATACAAAATATAAAGACCTTTTATTTATTTTTTAACTTTATTGTCAAAGGTTTTTCATAGAAAACAGCAGTCATGAACCCCCCCCAGAAACTTAACCCTTTCCACCCCTTGACGAAGTATGGAAATCAAGATTATACAATACATAACACGTACAATATACGCACAAGTACAGTGGACTAAAAAGTCTTTCCACATTGTAGGTACCCCAATTAATTTGAACTAGAAATAGACAATAAAACCATTCTACTTGACAAAATGAGCTGAAAAGTATTTGAGACCAGAAATTTAGTTAAGGTAGCCTTTACATTGGACCAAGTATACCCAGGTTGGCTCCATCTTAGGTAGTCATTCCACATATGTAGGGGTTCATCCTTTAGCTGATTGACACCACCAAAAAATATTGAGGTACTGGGGTGGCTTATAAATCTTGTCCCTAAAATACGCACCATCACTACATCTCTACAGCTTTTGCATAGTTCATTAAGATTCATCGGCTAGTTGGGTTATCTGGCCTAATTAACACCATTGGGCAAAATGTTGTATGGCTAAGAGACTAAAAAAGTAGTAGTCACCTTTAGGCAGACCTTTACTTACATTATTTTGCCCCTGGTCTTACATTTATACTAATGCACATCAAATGCTTAGTTCATTATAAATGAGTACAATTAAAATTCACTTTATGGCTCTTTCCAATGGTAAGGGATAAACAAAAATTTATGAATGGAAAAATAATACTATAATAAAGTATATAAACATGAAAAATAAGTGTCTTTAGGTTGATTAGTGAACATTTACTTATTCCCCTGGTTGTATTATTTTCAGAATAATTCTATCTATGTGAAACCGAGGGTCGCAGTCAACAATTTTGGAGTGAAACATTATGCCGGAGAGGTAAGTGCTCTTTAATCCAATAACACCTTTTCATGACACTTTTCATGTCGAGTCTTGTGTAACCTTATGGATATATGTACGCATGCATGTGTCGTGTACACATTATTTATATGTATGTTTGTGAGTGATTGCATGTCTACCCTTGTTCTTGTGGATTTCATATAGGGTGCCTGATGACCTAAGATCAGCCCATGTGACACCAATGCCATATCTTTATAGAAATGCTGAATAGGTATATAGTGACCTCTTTTGTTCCCATAAAAGGTCCTGTATGATGTCAGAGGTACCCTGGAAAAGAATCGAGATACTTTCAGGGATGACCTTCTGAATCTATTACGTGAAAGCAGGTAAGGGAGTTTGGATTATTTTTTTAGCAGTTTATGTGTTTATATTGGAGAGCAAAATATTGATATTTATACCATTTTGGTGTATTTGCCTATATTTTTCACCGTACAGGCTTGATTTCATATATGACTTGTTTGAGCATGTTTCAAGTCGGAATAACCAAGATACACTGAAATCTGGCAAGCATAGGAAACCCACTGTCAGCCTACAATTTAAGGTTAGTACAGGTTGTGGGACCTAACATTCACTTACTGGTCCATCTACGAAAAATGTTTAATTTAAAATGTATATTTGGTATGCTTTGAAATCTGTAAATGTTGACACGTCAGATGCTTTTTCTTTTATTTGGAAGAATCACTTAGTGAACATTGTACAAGTAATATAAAAGCATTGAGTAATACTATATGTGACCAGCAGGGGGTAGTATTGTATATTGCAGTACTTACACATTGACCTGAGATTCAGGTTTTGTGCGTGCTAGACTGTTTCTGAGATATGCGTGTATTGTTCTTTATCATAGGAATCGCTACATTCCTTAATGGCAACTTTGAGTACATCAAATCCATTCTTTGTTCGCTGCATAAAGCCAAATATACACAAGGTAAGCTGGAGTTCCTCTTATCTCTGTTATCTCTTACAATTTTTGTTCTGGCTTATGGAGTGCCACATGCTATTTCTCACTGTCCCCACTTGCACTACAGACCTTTCTTTGTAAATTCAATGTAAAATGTACTTCCTCTGCAACGGAACAAGCGACGCATTCTTAAAGTGAACCACCCTCAAAATAAACGTGGAATCGCTATGTCTGTGATATCCGTTTTTTTTCTGATTCTAGTATAAAGTAAATTCAACTTAAAGGTTCAAAATATCATTGTTTTTGTACGCCTCGGTGCTATTGCTTTAATTGTTTTTGCTGACAAATGCACCTTTGGTGCACCTCGGAATATAAGGTCATTGTATTGGTACCACAGATAAGTGTCGAAGTCGCTATCTAGAAGAGTGGGATGAGGCTACCCTTTAGGGTACCATTCAGAGGTTCCATTCCCTCCATAGTTTATATATGTGCCTATTCTGTTCAGTATCTATATCAGTGTGTGTATTTTAGCATCCCCTTCTATATCTCTCTGCCATCTCCCTCTCTTTAGGTTTGAAGCAATTGAATGACATCAGTGTAATACTATTTTTTTGTCGCTTTTCATATACTGCATATTCCTGTGTAGTTAAATTACCAAATCAGTCTGCTTTTTATCCTCTGATACCCTGCCCTCTCTTAACATTCCTGTCTCTTTCCACCCCCTGTGTCTTGACTCTTAATCTCAAAAGCTGAGCAGCACCAGTTCAAAAAAAATCTTTGAAAAA